>CM076578.1:1262569019-1262706161 GCA_034641835.2 Pinus albicaulis | reverse complement strand
TATGTGTGGGGCCCAATCAAACATGTACTAAGGTTTATTATATGGTCATAAGGTTTCAATTTAATAAAGGCGCGTAGTTAAAGGACGAGGATAGATACATGCAATGAATTTTGGTTATATTAATAAGGTTTTCCGAGTTATTAACATACGGTGGAATATATTAAAAGAGTCTGACTAAGGTTTCAAATAAATAAAATATTGCCAATTATCGTTGAAGGCATAATATATTATGTATAATGACTGTATATGTGAAGTGGCACAACATGGAATATGTTTTAATACGCCGAAGGTCAATGAATATGTTGCGTAGAATGGTTGTGAATGTAGAATTGGCGCATATGTATCCATAATGGACTGTCGGTTATAACTACAGAGGAGTATTGAATTAACATATCAATTCTCTGAATTGAGATATTAAAATAGTCCAGCCTTATTGTTTGAATTTGCCAGCGGGGAATAAGATATTGTGAAATTGCCCGGACTTGGGAAATGATTGGGCATGAAACTTGGATGCAATTATGGAAAATGAAAAAGAAGAGGAGAGCCTGTAGAGATGAAAGTTCAGTGAACAGGAATATGTACAGGAATGAGTTGGACAGGTGAATAAGCACAGAAAATAGGGAATATGCAGATGACAGTGAACAAAGTGTATGCAGAACAGGTTCTTATCAGCAGCAGGAAGAGACAAATCCAGTAAAGCCAAAATCCAGAAAAGACGCTGAGTGGAATTGAGATGTATAATTGAAAAATGTAAATGTAAATTTATTATATTGTTTGTGATGCAAAGGCAAGTATCTTAAGGAAAAGACAAAATCCCACTGTAGCATGGAAATTTGTGTATATTGTAGTAATTCTAAAATGAGTTGGAAAAAGGATTAAGAAGACAAAAGCCAAAGAGTCATGACTGTTCACTTCAAATTCCTTGTGAAATACAAACAGTCATGTGAGAATTTCTATATATAATACCAATTTTGATAAGCTCAAGAGAGAGAGAGAGAGAAAATATAGAGAATGCAGAATATATAAGAATAAGGCAGAGAATATTAAAAGAAGAAGAGTAGAAAAGAGAAGCTACAGAATAGAGCTGATATCTGAAGTAAATCAGCAAACATTCGGTTTGATAAATTTAGGAAGTTGGAGCTTCCCTATGAAATTGTAGCTTGATAGTTGTCAGTTGTAGCTGACTGAGGTTGAAGCCTCCTGTAGGTTGGTGCCTGTAGAAAATTGAAGGGAGTTGGTGTTTCCTTGCAAGTTGTAGCTTGCAGAATTGAGGTTGGAGCCTCCTGTAGGTTGGTGCCTGCAGAAAAACAGTGGTGAGAGGGAGTTGGAGCTTGCCTTTGCATCACAACAATAATAAGATGTGGTTTTCTCCCTTTATGGGTTTCCACTTATATTTGGTGTCTCTGTGTATGATATTTATGTATTGATCTGATATGTATCATTTGCTTAATACCTGCTGCCCTCATATTAAGTCTATTGTTATATTATACTAATACCTGCTGCTTACAGTCTAAGATTACTCACACATTAAATTGGATATGAAATGAAGGTGTAAATAAGTTTAATGAAAAGTTTTAAAATATCAGGAAGGTGTTAAACTGATTCACCCCCCCCCCCCTCTCAGTTTAACTAAAGGTTCAACAATTGGTATCAGAGCCAGGTTCCTTTTATATCAATCTAACAACTAAAAGGAGATCCTAGGCTTTCAAGATGGCTAGTCAAGAAGGAAGCTGAACCAATAAATCCCATTTCTTTACAGGTGCAAATTATGCCTTTGGGAAAATCAGAATGAAAGGATATATAATGTCTTTAGGATTAGAAGTTTGGGATGCTGTGGAATTTGGATATGTCACAAAGTAAACTGGTTCAGAGAAAGAAGCTAAACAAAGCTTTGTAGCTAATGCAAAAGCAATGAATGCAATCTTAAATGGACTATGTAAAGCTGAGTTTATCTAAATAATGCACATTAAGACTGCCAAAGATATGTGGGACACTCTAGAGAATATCCATGAGGGAAATAAAAAGGTAAAGACTGCCAAACTTCAAATATATATAGCCCAGTTTGAAAATTTAAATTGAATGATGATGAAGATATTGGCAGCTTCTTCTTAAAATTTGCAAAAATTGTTAACAATATGAAAGCTCTTGGAGAAACCATGCCAGAAAGTATAGTTGTGCAAAATATTCTAAGATCACTCCCATCCAGATTTAATCCCAAGGTGTCTGCAATAGAAGAGACAGCTGATTGGGAGACTTTGACCATGAACCAGCTACTTGGAAATCTAACAGCATATGAGATGAGGCTCCCACAGAAGAAGCCAAGTACGAGGGAAACAGCTTTTAAAACAGAAAAGAAGAAAGAAGAAAAATAAGACATATGCTCTTGCTCTGATGAATAAGAAGCTAAATTTGTCAAGAAACTAGATAGAGGCTCAGGTAGATACAAAGGTAAACTACCCTTCAAATGCTTTAACTGTGGAAGAGTTGGACATTATGCTGCTAAGTGTCCTCACAAGAAATTAAGGAATCAGGCTCAAGAATCAGAGAAAAACACATCAAAGAACTGGCAGAAAGGAAAGAAATTCAGCAGAAAATCCTTCTATGCTCAACAAGACAGCAGTACATCTGAAGACTCGGATGAATCCTCCGAAGAAGAGGGAACCTCTGAAATTCTACTAATGGCCATAGAAGACCTTGAAGGACTCTTACTAGAAGATGAAGAAGAAGAAGGGGAAGTTGACCTTGAGGGGGAGCTAAGAAGTGCTCTGGAGGAGATTGACAGACTCAAACTAAAATGCAGAAAGCAAAAAGAGATTCTCCTCAAATATGTGAAAGAAGAAAAAAATTCAGAAGTCCTCATGTAGAAGGTAAAGCTTGAAGAAGCCAAGAAGATTGAAGATATGTTACTTCAACAAATCAAGGATAAAACTCGAGAACAAGAGAAGTTGGAAGAAGAAATTGTATGTCTGAGGAAGAAATTAGTAAGTGCCCAACAGAAAGTGTCTATATACCCTTTTCAATTCTCAAATGACAAGTCTTCATAAGTTGAATGAAATCTTGGATGCTCAAATATCTCCCTCTAATAAAAAACCGGATAGGCTATGAAGGAGAATCAAGTAAAGGCAAAGAAAAGGGAAAACAAAAATATAATCTTTGTGAAAGCAAAGAAGGTCAAGGAAGCTAAAATTTCAAATAATTCCTACAAAGGAAGAAACATGTAATGAGAAAATGTGAGACCATGAATCCTCGAATAACAAAGAATAAAAGAAATACTTAGACAATAGAAAAAGGTTCATATACTCCTGGGTCTATCAAGCTTGCAAGTCATCAAAGGAGATTCTTCCCTCCTATGAAGAATTCCACCTGTTATGTCTGCCACAAGCTGGGACACATTACTTCATATTGTCATACAAGGAGGAGTAATTCAAACCTGCAAAAGATGCAAACAGTGAAAAGACTGCCTCAAACAAGCAACTGGAGAAGACAACCTCACATCAGGTATGCAAATAGTTTGTATGGTTACTATTTTTATTGTAAATAATTTGGCCATAAAATCATTGAATGCAGAAAGTATGGAAAAAGATTGATTTTCAACACTTCAAGGAGGTTTATGAATCAAAGAAATTTTGTTCATACTCACAATTCTACAAAAACTATGATCAAATGCTTCATGTGCAATCAAGTCGGACATATGCCTTCCAAATGTCCTCTAAAAGGATGCAATTCATCACTTTACAAAAGATATCATACAGAAGGATGCCTCCAGTTGAAAAAGAAGGAGAATAATTGAGACTTGGCTCTAACTGCTCAAGATCTGGAAAGCCAGTTGTATTTCGACAGTGGGTACTCTAAACACATGACTGGAGATAGAAGCAAGTTTATAACTCTTGATGAAAAGAAATCTGGAAATGTTACTTTTGGCAATGACAAATCAGGAAAGATGAAGGGAAAAGGCTCAGTCAGCATAGACAATGGCAGAGGAAAGGCCCAAGATGTACGACTTGTGGATGGACTAAAAGAAAATTTACTGAGTGTCAGTCAGATGTGTGACAAAGGCTGTGAGGTTCTTTTTAGAGCACAAGATTGTGTAGTCAGGTCAAGCACAATAGGAAAGACTTCGCTCAAAGGTGTTCGAACAAAAAGTAATGTGTACATAGTGAAAGAAGAAGATGAAGCCTGTCATCTTAGCAAACTTGAGGAGTCATGGTTATGGCATAGGAGATTGCAACATCTCAGTTTCGACCATATCATTAGACTGAGCAAGAAGAAATTTGTTAGAGATATGCCAGAAATAAAAAGACCTTCAAATACCATATGCAAATCTTGTCAATTGGGGAAACAGACTCGCACATCCTTTAAATCTAAAGATGAGCTATCAACAAGAAGACCAATCCAGCTTGTGCACATGGATCTGTGTGGACCTACTAGAACTAAGACACCAAGTGGAGAATCCTACTTGATGCTGATAATAGATGATTTCTCTAGAATGACATGGGTAGCTTTTCTCAAGAACAAATTAGAAGCACTGGAAAAATTTAAGATATTCAAAGCATTAACAGAAAATCAAACTGGATGCAAGCTAAAATGTATCAGATCAGATAGAGGAGGAGAATTCACAGATTATGAGTTTGCAGACCTATGTAATGAACATGGAATAAAGAAACAATTTACCATTATAGGGACACCTCTGTAGAATGGAGTAGCAGAGAGATAAAATAGGTCTGTACAACAAATGGCCAGAGCTATGATGCAAGAGAATAACGTTACTCAAACCTTTTCGATAGAAGTTGTACACACAACAGTACATATTCTAAACAAAGCTCATTTAAGACCTAGCAGTGACAAGACACCTTATGAGCTATGGCATGGTAAACCTGCATCAATCAAGCACTTTACAGTCTTTGGCAGCAAGTGCTACATAAAGAACAATGATGAAAATCTGGGGAAATTTGATGCAAGAGCAGATGAAGGAATACTCTTAGGATATGCATCCAAGAGTAAAGGATACATATGCTACAACAAGACTTTTCGAAAAATTGTAGAAAGTATTGATGTAAGATTTGATGAAGAACTCCCAAACAAGACAAGAGATACAGACTACATAAGCTATTCAGAAAATCATGAAGAAGAGGAACAAGATGATGATGGAGCAAGCAAGACTTCAGAAGATACCGAAATGAACTCGAAAACCCCCTCAAGATACACTCAAAAGAACCATCCATAAGATCAAATCATTGGAGACAAGGGTGTAGGAGTCCAAACAAGAAAGCAACTGACATAACAAATGAAGAGGTATACATAGCCATGTTGTCACAAATAGAGCCAAAGAAATTTGAAGAAGCCATCAGGGACAAGTCTTGGGTGAATGCTATGAATGAAGAATTGGATCAAATTGAGAAAAAAATACTTGGGAACTAGTTCCTAGACCCACTGAGAAGAATATCATTGGTTCAAAATGGGTATTCAAAAACAAAATGAATGAGCAAGTACAAGTAATCAGGAATAAAGCCAGGCTGGTCTGCAAAGGGTACTCACAAATTGAAGGACTTGATTATGAAGAAACATTTGCCCCTGTAGCCAGAATGGAAGTTATAAGAATGTTCCTGGCATTTGCATGCTACCAAGACTTCAAGGTATATCAAATGGATGTAAAGTCTACTTTTCTTAATGGAGATCTAGAAGAAGAAGTGTACATGGAACAACCAGAAGGCTTCTCATTGACAGACAAAGAAGACTATGTATGCAGACTGAAGAAGGCCTTATATGGAATGAAACAGGCTCCTCGTGCTTGGTACTCAAGACTGGATAAATATTTGCAAAAACAGGGTTT
Source organism: Pinus albicaulis (assembly GCA_034641835.2). NCBI lineage: Eukaryota > Viridiplantae > Streptophyta > Pinopsida > Pinales > Pinaceae > Pinus > Pinus albicaulis. Next base: position 1,262,700,331 of record CM076578.1, on the reverse strand, counting down.
TAAGAGAGGTGGAGTAGACGGCAATTTATACATAAAAGCCCATGAAAATGAACTCCTGATTGTTGTAGTATATGTCGATGACATCATGTTTGGAAGCAACAGAGAAAAACTAGCATGAGGGTTTGCTGATGAGATGAAAACAGAGTTTGAAATGTCCATGATTGGAGAGCTCAGTTTCTACTTGGGACTGCAAATTCAGCAAAAGAACACAGGTACATTCATCTCACAAGAAAAATACTTAAAGGAAATGCTGAAAATTTTCAAAATGGAGGACTACAAACTGTGTCCAACTCCCATGACCACGAGGTTGCAGGCGTGTGTTGATGATGGAGTGCAGCGATATAGATCAAAAAATATACGGATCCATGATTGGAATTCTATTGTATTTTCTTTGCATCAAGACCGGACATCATCTTCTTGAGTAGGACTAGCGGCTAGGTATCAAGCAACACCTAAACAAAATCACCTTCTTTGCAGTCAAAGAATATTCGGATATCTACAAGGAACAACACGGTATGGACTTTGGTATCCTAAAAGCAAAAACTTCACTTTATCGGCGCACGAGATGCGAGATTGGGCTAATTTGTGTTGATGACGAGAGAGAGAGTACAAGTGGAGGTGCATTCTATCTAGGAGAAAGTACGGTGGCATGGATTAAGCAAACAAACATCTGTCTCCCTATCTACAGCAGGGAAACGAGAATATATAGCAGCGGCAGAATGTTGTACACAAGTCATGTGGATGAAGCAAACTCTACAAGACATGAAGGTAAGCATTGATGAACCTATCTCAATTAAATGTGATAATACAAGTGCTATAAGTATATCTAAAAATCCTGTGCTTCACTCAAAAACTAAGCATATCCCAATCAAGTATCGTTTTCTCCGAGAACAAGTGGCTCAGAAGATAGTAAAACTGGAATATGTACCAACAAAAGAACAGACAGCTGATATATTTACCAAACCTCTTGCTGGAGAACCATTTCAATATTTGAGAGATAAACTAGGGGTAGTATCTACAGATGCTACTCTCTGATATAAAGAGAAAGTACAATTTCAGGGGGAGAACAAAAACGAAAATACCATTCCAGGGGGAGATCAGCCAGCAAGGAAAGCATGAATCAGGTCCTCAGGATCAAAGGACTAAAAAAAAAAAGAACACCAAGTTATTATCCTAGAGTTATCTGCATTATTCAAGCATCAAAAGGTCAATTACAGAGAAAAAGGATCAGTTTTGTGTTCTGAAACATTATATTAAGAATCTGAAACATAAAAGACAAGTAGTGATTATCATTTGAAGCCTCTCAGCATTTTAGTTGCTAAATCCAATCATACATCTCTGACTAGATAAAGCTGATACAATGTATTCTATGAAGTATCACTATTCTCACTTTTAGCTCTATACAAGTGAAATAACTGTATCAATTTATAGTGTATATTCAAATTCGATAATTCTCAAAGTGTTCTCTCAACAAGTCTTATACATCACTATGGAGCAGCATGATACAAAGTCAGCAGAAGAGGGCCTAAACATAACTCAGAGAGAGGAAATGCAAAAGCAACCCTTTACCATTGATGTCAAAGGGGGAGGAAGAGCAAGCAACAGGGAAGGCAAGTAACAAGAGAAAGAGTAGGCAAACGAGAGAAAATGGCCATCAATGCAAAGGAACAAAGGGAAGGCTTGTTGGATTTGTTGTCATTGATGGCAAAGGTACTTGAATGCGAGAAACGGGGAATAGTTATAAGGAGACAAATACGAGACAATGGAGGCAGCAAAGAAATGAATATAAAGGAAAGGCGAAGCTTGATGTGAGCGGCGGAGCGAGCCACCGAGAACATTGTGCCGAAGAGCCGTGGTATTCCAGAATATGTATATATATATATGTATATATATATATATTCCGAGAATTGTTTATACAGCCAGTCGTTACACATAATATAAATTACTTTCCGGACTTTATATTCAAATGCTCTGTATTTAGTTGAAGAACTCGACTTCTGGTCGATGTGGCGTTTTAAATTGTACATACCTAGAGCGTAATGAGCTCTGTGAACCAGCGTGAATAGGCTCTGTGGGGATGAGCACTATACACATAGCCACAAGGGTTATGAATGGTGGAACTCTGCGTCAAAGTATAATGGAACCATAGTCGGAAATATATATATATATATATATATATATATATATATATATATATATATATATAGTATTAAGAGAAGCGGAATTCTGCGTTGGAGGCGGAACCCGGGACTAAACCCTGAGTTAACAAACACAAGGGAGATCGTAACCCGATGTAACCCGGGTCAACCTCGTACCAAAACCGGAAGCGGAATCGCAAGAGTGGATTGCCCCATTTCGCACCGCTTTTGGTACGGAGGCGGTATTCCCGAGTTGGGCAGCGATTCTATTGATTGATCGACGCGTGTCCCTGGATGAACAGTAAAACCGCTTGTTTAAACCGCGCCATCGCACGTTAAAAAACCGACGTTGGATGCCGAGCGAAATTGACACGCGCCGTTGATCTGGAGAAGGGACATCAGACGGTGGTCACTTGGGGAAGATGCGTGAAGTTTAATGAAAGAGCCCGGAAGATAGCCAGGTACGAGTGCGTGCGTTTGGTTGGTTATTGATTGTATGTGTGGGGCCCAATCAAACATGTACTAAGGTTTATTATATGGTCATAAGGTTTCAATTTAATAAAGGCGCATAGTTAAAGGACGAGGATAGATATATGCAATGAATTTTGGTTATATTAATAAGGTTTTCCGAGTTATTAACATACGGTGGAATATATTAAAAGAGTCTGACTAAGGTTTCAAATAAATAAAAGATTGCCAATTATCATTGAAGGCATAATATATTATGTATAATGACTGTATATGTGAAGTGGCGTAACATGGAATATGTTTTAATACGCCGAAGGTCAATGAATATGTTGCATAGAATGGTTGTGAATGCAAAATTGGCGCATACGTATCCATAATAGACTGTCGGTTATAACTACAGAGGAGTATTGAATTAACATCTCAATTCTCTGAATTGAGATATTAAAATAGTCCAGCCTTATTGTTTGAATTTTCCAGCGTGGAATAAGAGATTGTGAAATTGCTCGGACTTGAGAAATGATTGGGCATGAAACTTGGATGCAATTATGGAAAAGGAAAAAGAAGAGGAGAGCCTGCAGATATGAAAGTTCGGTGAACAGGAATATGTACAGGAATGAGTTGGACAGGTGAATAAGCACAGAAAACAGGGAATATGTAGATGACAGTGAAAAAAGTGTATGCAGAACAGGTTCTTATCAGCAGCAGGAAAAGACAAATCGAGTAAAGCCCAAATCCAGAAAAGAAGCTGAGTGGAATTGAGATGTATAATTGAAAAATGTAAATGTAAATTTTTTATATTGTTTGTGATGCAAAGGCAAGTATCCTAAGGAAAAGACAAAATCCCACTGTAGCATGGAAATTTGTACATATTGTAGTAATTCTAAAATGAGTTGGAAAAAGGAATAAGAAGACAGAAGCCAAAGAGTCATGACTGTTCACTCCAAATTCCTTGTGAAATACAAACAGTCATGTGAGAATTTCTATATATAATATCAATTTGATAAGCTCAAAGAAGGGAGAGAGAGAAAATATAGAGAATGCAGAATATAGAAGAATAAGGCAGAGAAGATTAAGAGAAGAAGAGCAGAAAAGAGAAGCTACAGAACAGAGCTGATATCTGAAGTAAATCAGCAAACATTCAGTTTGATAAATTGAGGAATTTGGAGCTTCCCTATCAAGTTGCAGCTTGATAGCTGTCAGTTGTAGCTGACTGAGGTTGAAGCCTCCTGTAGGTTGGTGCCTGCAGAAAATTGAAGGGATTTGGTGCTTCCTTGCAAGTTGTAGCTTGCAGAATTGAGGTAGGAGCCTCCTGTAGGTTGGTGCCTGCAGAAAAACAGTGGTGAGAGGGAGTTGGAGCTTGCCTTTGCATCACAACAATAATAAGATGTGGTTTTCTCCCTTTATGGGTTTCAACTTATATCTGGTGTCTCTGTGCATGATGTTTATGTGTTGATCTGATTTATATCATCTGCTTAATACCTGCTGCTCTCATATTAAGTCTACTGTTATATTATATTAATACTTGCTGCTCACATTTTAAATATTACTCACATATTAAGTTGGACATGAAATGAAGGTGTAAATAAGTTTTAATGAAAAGTTTTAAAAGACCTTGACTGTGTTAAACTGATTCACCCCCTCCCCCCCTCTCAGTTTAACTAAGGGTTCAACAATTGGTATCGGAGCCGGTTCCTTTTGTATCAGTCTAACAACTAAAAGGAGATCTTAGGCCCTCAAGATGGCTAGTCAAGAAGGAATCTCAACCAATAAAGCACCTTTCTTCACTGGTGCTAATTATGCCTTCTAGAAAATCAGAATGAAAGCATACATAATGTCTTTAGGATTAGAAGTTTGGGATGCTGTGGAATTTGGATATGTCACAAATTCAACTGATTCAGAGAAAGAAGCTAAACAAAGCTTTGTAGCTAATGCAAAAGCAATGAATGCAATCTTAAATGGACTATGTGAAGCTGAGTTTATCAAAATAATGCACAGTAAGAATGCCAAAGATATGTGGGACACTCTAGAGAATATCCATGAGGGAAATAAAAAGGTAAAGACTACCAAACTTCAAATATATAGAGCCCAGTTTGAAAATTTAAAAATTAATGATGATGAAGATATTGGTAGCTTCTTCTGCAGAAATTGTTAAGAATATGAAAGCTCTTGGAGAAACCATGCCAGAAAGTATAGTTGTGCAAAATATTCTAAGATCACTCCCATCTAGATTTAATCCCAAGGTGTCTGCAATAGAAGAGACAGCTGATTGGGATAATTTGACCATGAACCAGCTACTTGGAAATCTAACAGCATATGAGATGAGGCTCCCACAGAAGAATCCAAGTACGAGGGAAGCAGCTTTTAAAACAGAAAAGAAAGAAGAAAAAGAAGACATATGCTCTTGCTCTTATGAAGAAGAAGCTAAATTTTTCAAGAAACTAGATAGAGGCTCAGGTAGATACAAAGGTAAACTACCCTTCAAATGCTTTAACTGTGGAAGAGTTGGACATTATGCTGCTAAGTTTCCTCACAAGAAAGTAAGAAATCAATCTCAAGAATCAGAGAAAAACACATCAAAGAACTGGCAGAAAGGAAAGAAATTCAGCAGAAAATCCTTCTATGCTCAACAAGACAGAAGTACATCTGAAGACTCAGATGAATCCTCAGGAGAAGAAGAAACCTCTGAATTTTTACTGATGGCCATAGAAAAACTTGAAGGACTCTTGCTAGAAGATGAAGAAGAAGGTGAAGTTGACCTTGAGGGGGAGCTGAGAAGTGCCCTGGAGGAGATTAACAGACTCAAACTAAAATGCAGAAAAAAAAAAAGAAGAGATTCTCCTCAAATATGTGAAGGAAGAACAAAATTCACAAGTCCTCATGCAGCTGAAGGTAAAGCTTGAAGAAGCCAAGAAGATTGAAGATATGTTACTTCAACAAATCAAGGATAAAACTCGAGAACAAGTTAAGCTGGAAGAAGAGATTGTATGTCTGAGGAAGAAATTAGAAAGTGCCCAACATAAAGTGTCTATATACCCTTCTCAAATGACAAGCTCTGGTAAGTTGAATGAAATCTTGGATGCTCAAAGATCTCCTCTAATAAAAACTGGGATAGGCTATGAAGGAGAATCAAGTAAAGGCAAGGAAAAGGAAAACAAAAATATAATTTTTGTGAAAGAAAAGAAGGCTGATGAAGCAGCTCAAATAATTCCTACAAAGGAAGAAGCATTTAATGAGAAAGATAGAGACTAGAAGAAACCTCTAATAACAAATATTGCAACAAATACTAAGACAACAGAGAAAGGATCATATACTCCTGATTATATCAAATTTGGAAACCATCAAAGGAGATTCTTGCCTCCTATGAAGAATGCCACCTGTTATGTCTGCCACAAGCTGGAACACATTGCTGCATATTGTCATGCAAGGAGGAGAAATTCAAACCAGCTAAAGATGCAAACAGTAAAGAGACTGTCTCAAATAAACAACTGGAGAAGACAAACTCACATCAGGTATGCAAGTTGTTTCTATGGTTACTGTTTTTATTGTAAAGAATTTGGCCATAAAATCATTGAGTGTAGAAAGTATGGACAAAGATTGATTTTCAATACTTCAAGGAGGTTTATGAATCAAAGAAATTTTGTTCATACTCACAATTCTGAAAAAACTATGATCAAATGCTTTATATGAAATCAAGCTGGACATATGCCTTCCAAATGTCCTCTGAAAGGATGCAATTCATCACCTCACAAAAGATATCGAACAGAAGGATGCCTCCAGTGGAAAAGGAAGGAGAATAAGTGTGACCTGGCTCTAACTTCTCAAGATCTGAAAAGCCAATGGTATTTGGACAGCGGCTGCTCTAAACACATGACTGGAGACAGAAGCAATTTTATAACGCTTGATGAAAAGAAATCTGGCAATGTTACTTTTGGCAATGATAAATCAGGTAAGATCAAGGGAAAAGGCTCAGTCATCATAGACAATGGCAGAAGAAAGGCCCAAGATGTACTATTTGTAGATGGGCTGAAAGCAAATTTACTGAGTGTCAGCCAGATGTGTGACAAAGGCTGTGAAGTTCTCTTTAGAGCACAAGATTGTGAAGTAAGATCAAGCACAACCGGAGAGACTCTGCTCAAATTTGTCCGAACAGAGAGTAATGTGTACATAGTGAAAGAGGAGGATGAAGCCTGCCATCTTAGCAAACTTGAGGAGTCATGGTTATGGCATAGGAGATTGGGACATCTCAGCTTCAACCATATCATCAGACTGAGTAAGAAGAAAGCTATCAAATATATGCCTGAAATAAAAAGGCCTTCAAATACCATATGCAAATCTTATCAATTGGGGAAACAGACTCGCACATCCTTTAAATCTAAAGATGAGCTATCAACAAGAAGACCACTCCAGCTTGTGCACATGGACCTGTGTGGACCTGCTAGAACTAAGACACCAAGTGGAGAATCCTACTTCATGCTGATAATAGATGATTTCTCCATAATGACATGGGTTGCTTTTCTCAAGAACAAATCAGAAGCACTGGAAAAGTTTAAGATATTCAAAGCATTAGCAGAAAATCAAACTGGATGCAAGCTAAAGTGTATCAGATCAGATAGAGGAGGAGAATTCACAGATTATGACTTTGCAGACCTATGTAATGAACATGGAATAAAACAGCAATTTACCATTGTAGGGACACCTCAGCAGAATGGAGTAGCAGAGAGACAAAACAGGTCTGTACAAAAAATAGCCAGAGCTATGATGCAAGAGAATAACATTACTCAAACTTTTTGGGCAGAAGTTGTACACACAACAGTACATATTCTAAACAAAGCTCATTTAAGACCTAACAGTGATAAGACACCTTATGAGCTATGGCATGGTAAACCTGCATCAATCAAGCACTTTAGAGTCTTTGGCAGCAAGTGCTACATAAAGAACAATGATGAAAATCTGGGGAAATTTGACGCAAGAGCAGAAGAAGGAATATTCTTAGGATATGCATCCAAGAGTAAAGGATACAGATGCTACAACAAAACTATTCGAAAAATTGTAGAAAGTATTGATGTAAGATTTGATGAAGAACTCCCAAACAAGACAAGAGATACAGACTGCATCATCCATCCTGAAAATCATGAAGAAGAGGATCAAGATGATGAAGAAATAAGAAAAACATCAGAAAATTGTGAAATGAACTCAAAAACCCCCTCAAGATACACTCAAAAGAACCATCCAGAAGATCAAATCATAGGAGACAAGAGTGTAGGAGTGCAAACAAGAAGGAAGCTAGCTGAACAGATAGAAAAAGTATACATAGAAATGTTATCACAAATAGAGTCAAAGAAGTTTGAAGAAGCCAGCAAGGACAAGTATTGGGTAAAAGCAATGAATGAAGAATTGGACCAAATTGAGAAGAACAATACCTACGAACTAGTAACTAGACCAATTGAGAAGAATATCATTGGTTCAAAATGGGTATTCAAAAACAAAATGAATGAGCAAGGACAAGTAATCAGGAATAAAGCCAGGCTAGTCTGCAAAGGATACTCACAAATTGAAGGACTTGATTATGAAGAAACATTTTCCCCTGTAGCCAGAATGGAAGCTATCAGAATGTTCCTGGCATTTGCATGCTACCAAGACTTCAAGGTATATCAAATGGATGTAAAGTCTGCTTTTCTTAATGGAGATCTAGAAGAAGAAGTGTACATGGAACAACTAGAAGGCTTCTCATTGACAAACAAAGAAGACTATGTATGTAGACTGAAGAAGGCCCTATATGGATTGAAATAGGCTCCTCGTGCTTGGTACTCAAGACTGGATAAATATTTGCAAAAACAGGGTTTTAAGAGAGGTGGAGTAGACGACAATTTATACATAAAAGCCCATGAAAATGAACTCCTGATTGTTGTAGTATATGTCGATGACATCATGTTTGGAAGAAACAGAGAAAAACTAGCAAGAGGTTTTGCTGATGAGATGAAAACAGAGTTTGAAATGTCCATGATTGGAGAGCTCATTTTCTACTTGGGACTGCAAATTCAGCAAAAGAACACAGGTACATTCATCTCACAAGAAAAATACTTAAAGGAAATGCTGAAAAAGTTCAAAATGGAGGACTGCAAACCTGTGTCAACTCCCATCACCACAGGTTGCAAGCTGTGTGCTGATGATGGGTCTGCTGATATAGATCAAAAACTCTATAGATCCATGATTGGAAGTCTATTGTATCTGACTACATCAAGAACAGACATCATGCTAGCAGTAGGACTAGTGGCTAGGTATCAAGCAGCACCTAAACAAAATCAACTTCTTGCAGTCAAAAGAATATTCAGATATCTACAAGGAACAACACAGTATGGACTTTGGTATCCTAAAAGAAAAAAATTCACTTTATCAGCATACATAGATGCAGATTGGGCCAGCTGTGTGGATGACAAGAAGAGTACAAGTGGAGGTGCATTCTATCTAGGAGAAAGTCTGGTGGAATGGTTAAGTAAGAAACAAACATCTATCTCCCTATCTACAGCAGAAGCAGAATATATTGCAGCAGCAGCATGTTGTACACAAGTCATGTGGATGAAACAAACTCTACAAGACATGAAGGTAAGCATTGATGAACCTATCTCAATTAAATGTGATAATACAAGTGCTATAAGTATATCTAAAAATTCTGTACTTCACTCAAAAACTAAACATATTCCAATCAAGTGTCATTTCCTCCGAGAACAAGTGGCTCAGAAGATAGTAAAGCTGGAATATGTACCAACGAAAGAACAGAAAGCTGATATATTTACCAAACCTCTTGCTAGAGAACCATTTCAATATCTGAGAGATAAACTAGGGGTAGTATATGTAGATGCTACTCTCTGATATAAAAAGAAAGCACAATCTCAAGGGGAGAATAGAAAAGATAATATCATTCCAGGCGGAGATCAGCCAGCAAGGAAAACATGAATCAGGTCCTCAGGATGAAAGGTTTAAGACAAAAGAACACCAAGTTATTATCCTAGAGTTATCTGCATTATTCAAGCATCAAAAGGTCAATTACAGAGCAAAAGGATCAGTATTGTGTTCTGAAACATTATGTTAAGAATCTGAAACATAAAAGACGAGTAGTGATTATTTGAAGCCTCTCAACATTTTAGTTGCTGAATTCAATCATACATCTCTGACTAGATAAAGCTGATACAATTTATTCTATGAAGTATCATTATTGTCACTTTTAGCTCTATACAAGTGAAAGAACTGTATCAATTTACAGTTTATATTCAAATTCGATAATTCTCAAAGTGTTCTCTCAACAAGTCTTATACATCACTATGGAGCAGCATGGTACAAAGTCAGCAGAAGAGAACCTAAACATAACTCAGAGAGAGTAAATGCAAAAAGAAACCCTTTTCCATTGATGTCAAAGGGGGAGGAAGAGCAAACAATAGGAGGAAGAGCAGGCAAACAGGAAGATCAAGTAACAGGAGAAAGAGTAGGCAAACAGAGAAAATGTATTGCCATCAATGCCAAAGGGGGAGACTGTTGGAAATGTTGTCATTGATGGCAAAGGGGGTAGTAGATGCAGAGACAGGAATAGTTACAAGGAAACAAAGAAAGACAATGGAGGCAGCAAAGAGGAAATGAATATAAAGGAGAAAGGCAGAGGCAGAGTGACAGAAGCGGGAGAGGCAAAGCCACAGCTGTTATTGCAGAGAAACCACTGGTATTCCAAGAATATATATATATATATATATATATAAATTCGAGAATTGTTTATACAGCCGGGCATTACACATAATATAAATTAATTGATGGACTTTATATTCAAATGCTCTATATTTAGTTGAAGAACTTGACTTCTGGTCGATGTGGTATTTTAAATTGTACATACATAGAGCATAATGAGCTCTGCGAACCAGCGTGAATAGCCTCTGTGGGGATGAGCACTATACACATAGCCACAAGGGTTATGAATGGTGGAACTCTGCGTCAAAGTATAATGGAACCATAGTCGGAAAAAAAAAAAAAAAAAAAAAAAAAGGACAAAGTATATATAATTAAAAGGAGCGAAACTCTGCGTTGGAGGCAGAACCCGCAACTAAACCCTGAGTTAACAAACGCAAGGGAGATCGTAACCCGATGTAACCTGGGTCAACCTCGTACCAAAACCGGAAGCAGAATCGCAAGAGTGGATTGCCCCATTTTGCACCACTTTTGGTACGGAGGCGGTATTCCTGAGTTGGGCAGCGATTCTATTGATTGATCGACGCGTGTCCCTGGATGAACAGTAAAACTGCTTGTTTAAACCACGCCATCACAGGTTAAAAAACCGACGTTGGATGCCGAGTGAAATTGACACGCGGCGTTGATCTGGAGAAGGGACATCGGACGGTGGTCGCTTGGGGAAGATGTGCGAAGTTTAATGAAAGAGCCCGGAAGATAGCCAGGTACGAGCGCGCGCGATTGGTTGGTTATTGATTGTATGTGTGGGGCCCAATCAAACATGTACTAAGGTTTATTATATGGTCATAAGGTTTCAATTTAATAAAGGCGAGTAGTTAAAGGACGAGGATAGATATATGCAATGAATTTTTGTTATATTAATAAGGTTTTTCGAGTTATTAACATACGGTGGAATATATTAAAAGAGTCTGACTAAGGTTTCAAATAAATAAAAGATTGCCAATTATCATTGAAGGCGTAATATATTATGTATAATGACTGTATATTTGAAGTGGCGCAACATGGAATATGTTTTAATACGCCGAAGGTCAATGAATATGTTGCGTAGAATGGTTGTGAATGCAGAATTGGCGCATATGTATCCATAATGGACTATCGGTTATAACTACAGAGGAGTATTGAATTAACATCTCAATTGTCTGAATTGAGATATTAAAATAGTCCAGCCTTATTTTTTGAATTTGCCAGCGGGGAATATGAAATGAAGGTGTAAATAAGTTTAATGAAAAGTTTTAAAAGATCAGGAAGGTGTTAAACTGATTCACCCCCCCCCCCTCTCTCAGTTTAACTAAAGGTTCAAAAATTGGTATCAGAGCCAGGTTCCTTTTATATCAGTCTAACAACTAAAAGGAGATCCTAGGCTCTCAAGATGGCTAGTCAAGAAGGAAGCTCAACCAATAAATCCCCTTTCTTTACAGGTGCAAATTATGCCTTTGGGAAAATCAAAATGAAAGCATATATAATGTCTTTAGGATTAGAAGTTTGGGATGCTGTGGAATTTGGATATGTCACAAAGTCAACTGATTCAGAGAAAGAAGCTAAACAAAGCTTTGTAGCTAATGCAAAAGCAATGAATGAAATCTTAAATGGACTATCTGAAGTTGAGTTTATCAAAATAATTCACAGTAAGACTGCCAAAGATATGTGGGACACTCTAGAGAATATCCATGAGGGAAATAAAAAGGTAAAGACTGCCAAACTTCAAATATATAGAGCCCAGTTTGAAAATTTAAAAATTAATGATGATGAAGATATTGGCAGCTTCTTCTTAAAAGTTGCAGAAATTGTTAAGAATATGAAAGCTCTTGGAGAAACCATGCCAGAAAGTATAGTTGTGCAAAAGATTCTAAGATCACTCCCATCCAGATTTAATCCCAAGGTGTCTGCAATAGAAGAGACAGCTGATTGGGAGACTTTGACCATGAACCAGCTACTTGGAAATCTAACAGCATATGAGATGAGGCTCCCACAGAAGAAGCCAAGTACGAGGGAAGAAGCTTTTAAAACAGAAAAGAAGAAAGAAGAAAAAGAAGACATATGCTCTTGCTCTGATGAAGAAGAAGGTAAATTTGTCAAGAAACTAGATAGAGGCTTAGGTAGATACAAACGTAAACTACCCTTCAAATGCTTTAACTGTGGAAGAGTTGGACATTATGCTGCTAAGTGTCCTCACAAGAAAGTAAGAAATCAATCTCAAGAATCAGAGAAAAACACATCAAAGAACTGGCAAAAAGGAAAGAAATTCAGTAGAAAATCCTTCTATGCTCAATAAGACAGCAGTACATCTGAAGACTTAGATGAATCCTCAGGAAAAGAAGGAACCTCTGAATTTTTACTGATGGCCATAGAAAAACTTGAAGGACTCTTGCTAGAAGATGAAGAAGAAGGTGAAGTTGACTTTGAGGGGGAGCTGAGAAGTGCCCTGGAGGAGATTGACAGACTCAAACTAAAATGCAGAAAACAAAAAGAGATTATCCTCAAATATGTGAAAGAAGAAAAAAATTCAGAAGTCCTCATGCAGCTGAAGGTAAAGCTTGAAGAAGCCAAGAAGATTGAAGATATGTTACTTCAACAAATCAAGGATAAAACTCGAGAACAAGAGAAGCTGGAAGAAGAAATTGTATGTCTGAGGACGAAATTAGAAAGTGACCAACAGAAAGTGTCTATATACCCTTCTCAAATGACAAGCTCTGATAAGTTGAATGAAATCTTGGATGCTCAAAGATCTCCTCTAATAAAAACTGGGATAGGCTATGAAGGAGAATCAAGTAAAGGCAAAGAAAAGGAAAACAAAAATATATTTTTTTGTGAAAGAAAATAAGGCTGATGAAGCAGCTCAAATAATTCCTACAAAGGAAGAAACATGTAATGAGAAAGACAGAGACCAGAAGAAACCTCTAATAACAAAGATTGCAACAAATACTAATACAACAGAGAAAGGATCATATACTCATGATTATATCAAATTTGGAAACCATCAAAGGAGATTCTTGCCTCCTATGAATAATGCCACCTTTTATGTCTGCCACAAGCTGGGACACATTGCTGCATATTGTCATGCAAGGAGGAGAAATTCAAACCAGCTAAAGATGCAAACAGTAAAGAGACTGTCTCAAATAAACAACTGGAGAAGACAGCCTCACAACAGGTATGCAAGTTGTTTCTATGGTTACTTCTTTTATTGTAAAGAATTTGGCCATAAAATCATTGAGTGTAGAAATTATGGACAAAGATTGATTTTCAACACTTCAAGGAGGTTTATGAATCAAAGAAAGTCTTCTCATACTCACAATTCTGCAAAAAACTATGATCAAATGCTTTATGTGCAATCAAGCTGGACATATGCCTTCCAAATGTCCTCTAAAAGGATGCAATTCATCACCTCACAAAAGATATCAAACAGAAGGATGCCTCCAGTGGAAAAAGAAGGAGAATAAGTGTCTGGCTTTATTTACTTTCAGATTTAAAAAAGCCGGTGCTATTTAGACGATAGCTACTCTAAACACATGGCCCGGAGGCGAGAAGCAAGTTTATAACTCTTGATGAAAAGAAATGCGGCAATGTTACTTTTAGCAATGATAAATCGGGAAAGATCAAAGGGAAAAGGCTCGATCAACATAGACAATGGAAGAGGAAGAGGCCCAAGATGTACTATGTGTGGATGGATTGAAAAATTTGCGAGTGTGTCGGTCCGGATGTGCGACAAAGGCTGTGAAGTTCTTTTTAGAGCACAAGATTGTGTAGTCCCGGGTCAAGCACAACGGAAGGACTCACGCTCCAAGGTGTTCGAACAGAGTAATGTGTACATAGTAAAAGAGGAGGATGAAGCCTGCCATCTTAGCAAAATTTAGGAGTCATGGTTATGGCATAGGAGATTGGGACATCTCAGCTTTGACCATATCATCAGACTGAGTAAGAAGAAAGCTATCATAGATATGCCAAAAATAAAAATACCTTCAAATACCATATGCAAATCTTGTCAATTGGGAAAACAGACGCGCACATCCTTTAAATATAAAGATGAGCTATCAATAAGAAGACCACTTGAGCTTGTGCACATGGCCCTGTGTGGACCTACTAGAACGAAGACACCAAGTGGAGAATCCTACTTCATGCTGATAATAGATGATTTCTCCATAATGACATGGGTTGCTTTTCTCAAGAACAAATTAGAAACACTGGAAAAATTTAAGATATTCAAAGCATTAGCAAAAAATCAGACAGGATGCAAACTAAAATGCATCAGATCGGACAGAGGAGGTGAATTCACAGATTATGACTTTGCAGATCTATGTAATGAATATGGCATAAAACAACAATTTACTATTGCAGGGACACCTCAGCAGAATGGAGTAGCAGAGAGACAAAACATATATGTTCAATAAATAGCCAGAGCCATGATGCAGGAGAATAATATTCCACAAACCTTTTGGGCAGAAGCAGTACACACAGCAGTGCATATTCTGAACAAAGCCCACTTAAGGCCAAGCAGTGACAAGACTCCCTATGAACTATGGCATGGGAAACCTGCTTCAATTAAACATTTTAGAATCTTTGGAAGCAAGTGTTACATAAAGAATAATGATGAAAATCTTGGGAAATTTGAGGCAAGAGTAGATGAAGGGATATTTCTAGGTTATGCATCCAAAAGTAAAGGGTACAGGTGCTACAACAAGACTCTTCAGAAAATAGTTGAATGTATTGATGTGAGATTTGATGAAGAACTTCCAAACAATACAAGAAATACAGACTGCTACAGTCCATCAGACAACCATGAAGAAGAAACCATAATGATGATGAAACAAGCCAGACAACAGAATACGCAGAGCTGAGCTCGAAAGCCCCCTCAAGATACACTCAAAAGAACCATCCAGAAGATCAAATCATTGGAGACAAGAGTGTAGGAGTGCAGACAAGAAGACAACTGAATAGACAGAAGAGGTATACATAGCCATGTTATCACAAATAGAGCCAAAGAGATTTGAAGAAGCCAGCAAGGACAAGTCTTGGGTGAATGCAATGAATGAAGAATTGGACAAATTGAGAAAAACAATACCTGGGAACTAGTTCCTAGACCTACTAAGAAGAATATCATTGGTTGAAAATGGGTATTCAAAAACAAAAAGAATGAGCAAGGAAAAGTAATCAGGACTAAAGCCAGGCTGGTCTGCAAAGGATACTCACAAATTGAAGGACTTGATTATGAAGAAACATTTACCCCTGTAGCTAGAATGGAAGCTATGAGAATGTTCCTAGAATTTTCATGCTACCAAGACTTCAAGGTATATCAAATGGATGTAAAGTCTTCTTTTCTTAATGGATATCTAGAAGAAGAAGTGTACATGGAACAACCAAAAGGCTTCTCATTGACAGACAAAGAAGACTATGTATGCAGACTAAGGAAGGCCCTATATGGACTGAAACAAGCTCCTCGTGCTTGGTATTCAAGACTAGATAAATATTTGCAAAAACAGGGTTTTAAGAGAGGTGGAGTAGACAACAATCTATACATAAAATCCCATGAAAATGAACTCCTGATTGTTGTAGTGTATGTTGATGACATTATGTTTGGAAGCAACAAAGATGAACTAGCAAAAGGGTTTGCTGATGAGATGAAAATAGAGTTTGAAATGTCTATGATTGGAGAGCTCAGTTTCTACTTGGGACTGCAAATTCAACAAAAGAACATAGGCACCTTCATCTCTCAAGAAAAATAATTAAAATAAATGCTGAAAAAATTCAAAATGGAGGACTGCAAACCCGTGACAACACCCATGATCATGGGATGCAAGCTGTGTGCTGATGATGGGTCTGCAGATGTAGATCAAAAACTCTATAGATCCATAATAGGAAGCCTGCTGTATTTGACAGCATCAATACCAGACATCATGCTAGCAGTAGGACCAGTGGCAAGATATCGACGACACCTAATGGCCATCTTTTAAGCGTTAAAGAATACTCAGATATCTACAAGGAACATCACAGTATGGACTTTGGTATCCTAAAGGAAAAAGCTTCACTTTAACAGCATACACAGATGCAGATTGGGCCAGTTGTGTTGATGACAAGAAAAGTACAAGTGGAGGTGATTTCTATCTAGGAGAAAGTCTGGTGGCATGGTTAAGCAAGAAACAAACATCCATCTCTCTGTCTACAGCTGAAGCAGAATATATAGCAGCAGCAGCATGTTGTACACAAGTCATGTGGATGAAGCAAACTCTTCAAGACATGAAGGTAAGCATTGATGAACCTATCTCAATCAAATGTGACAATACAAGTGCTATAAGTATATCTAAAAATCCTGTACTTCACTCAAAAACTAAACATATTCCAATCAAGTATCATTTCCTCCAAGAGAAAGTGGCTCAAAAGATAGTAAAGCTGGAATATGTACCAACAAAAGAACAGACATCAGATATATTTACCAAACCTCTTGCTAGAGAACCATTTCAATATTTGAGAGATAAATTAGGGGTAGTATCTGTAGATGCTACTCTATGATATAAAGAGAAAGCACAATTTCAGGGGGAGAACAAAAACGAAAATATCATTCTAGGGGGAGAACAGCCAGCAAGGAAAGCATGAATCAGGTCCTCAGGATCAAAGGATTAAGGCAAAAGAACACCAAGTTATTATCCTAGAGTTGTCTGCATTATTCAAGCATCAAAAGGTCAATTACAGAGCAAAAGGATCAGTATTGTGTTCTGAAACATTATATTAAGAATCTGAAACATAAAAGATGACTAGTGATTATCATTTGAAGCCTCTCAGCATTTTAGTTGCTGAATCCAATCATACATCTCTGACTAGATAAAGCTGATACAATGTATTCTATAAAGTATCATTATTCTGACTTTTAGCTCTATACAAGTGAAAGAACTGTATCTATTTACAATGTATATTCAAATTCGATAATCCTCAAAGTGTTCTCTCAACAAGTCCTATACATCACTGTGGAGCAGCATGGTACAAAGTCAGCAGAAGAGGGCCTAAACATAACTCAGAAGAGAGGAAATGCAGAAAGAAAACTAGGAAATGAGAAACCCTTTGCCATTGATGTCAAAGGGGGAGGAAAAGAAAAAAGGGGCTTCTAAAAGGAAAGCAGAGGAAGCATAGGATTATTGGTGGAGGTGTTGCCATCAATGCCAAAGGGGGAGACTGTTGGAAATGTTGTCATTGATGGAAAAGGAGGTAGCAGATGAAGAGATAGGAATAGTTACAAGGAGACAAAGTTAGACAATGGAGGCAGCAAAGAGGAAATGAATATCAAGGAGAGCAGCAGAGGCAGAGCCACAACTATTATTGCAGAGAAACCGCTGTTATTCCAAGAATATGTACACACACACATATATATATATATATATATATATATAAATTCCGAGAATATTTTATACAGCCGGACATTACACATAATATAAATTAATTTCCAGACTTTATATTCATATGCCCTGTATTTAGTTCAAGAACTCGACTTCTGGTCGATGTGGTGTTTTAAATTGTACATACCTAGATTGTAATGAGCTCTACGAACCAGCGTGAATAGGCTCTGTGGGGATGAGGACTGTACACATAGCCACAACGGTTATGAATGGTGGAACTCTGCGTCAGAGTATAACGGAACCATAGTCTAAAAATATATATATATATATATATGTAATTGAATGGAGCGGAACCATAGTCGAAAAATATATATATATATAATTGAATGGAGCGGAACCATAGTCGAAAAAAATATATATATATATAATTGAATGGAGTGAAGTCTGAGAATCATATCCCCCACTGGAGTGATAATACAGTGAAGTTATCCATACCACCAATGGAGAAAACAAACCGAAGGAATAATCAAATTCGCGTGGAGATTCGGATGGAACCTTGTGGAAATAAGACGGAACCAGCGCATGTTTGATTTTGCCCGGAGTTAGTGTTAATGCGAAGAAATTAGCGTTAAAATGGTGTATTGAACTATACAACAGAACCTTGCGTGAAATGAAGCGGAACCGTGACCCATATGAACAGTGATGGCGGTTTGGCGCTGGATGGTGGTATTCTTCGCACCACTCTTATACGGAAGGTGGTATTTCTGGGTTGGGCATCGATTCCATAGGATTGGTGACGCGTGTCCCTGGATGAATAGTAAAACCGCTGTTTAAACCGTGCCTTCGCGCATTAACTCTCGTACCAGGACACGGAGCGAAATTGACACGAGCCGTTGATATGGAAGAGGGCCATCGGATGGTGATCGTGTGTCGGACTTGCCCGAAGTTTAACCAAGGTGTGCAGAGGATAACCCGAGTACGGAGCGCCATCGTGCGTTATTGTTTGTGCATGTTGATTGAGCGATATACGTCAGATCGGGCAACGTAATATCAACCGTCGATTGGAAAATTGTATTAACGAGTGGGCTCCACGGACCTTGTACATATTATAATACGCATCAGGATTGTTATAAAGGTTATAAAGGGTATTTAACTTATTTAAAGATTACAAAGGTTATATGCGATGGTGTTTCATTTGTTCAACTTATTCACTATATAATACCTTGGGTTTAATAACCAGTGGATTGAATATTATGAGTTGGGCTTTTTATTATGGGTTGACCACATTTTTTGAAAACGCTGAGAGTTTCTTTATGGCTGATTAAAGGGTGGCTGCACATACAGCAATTATATAACTACAATAAACAGTGAACTGAATAAAAGAGAAAACAAAAGGAGAATGTTGTTCTTGGATGAATGAGTATGGAAAATAGAAAGAGAGGAGTGCTAGTCGAAATATATTTTAATGTAGATATATGTATACAACAGACATACAATCATGGTGAACAGGAACATGCACAAGAATGAATTTGACATGTGTACAAGCACAGAAAACTGAAAAGATACAGAAGACAATGAACAGTTGAATAGACGCAGAGGTAAACCAAAATATACAGAACAACCAGTCAACAGCTGCAGAAAAGACAAATCCAGTAAAGCCAAAGTCCAGAAAAGGAGCTGAGTAAAATTGAAGTGTGTAACTAAAAATGTGAATGTAAATGTTGTAATTAATTTTATATTTTTTGTGATGCAAAGGCAAGTATCCTAAGGAAAAGACAAAATCCCACTGTAGCATGAAAATTTGTACATATTGTAGTAATTCTAAAAAGGAGTTGGAAAAAGGAATAAGAAGACAGAATCCAAAGAGTCATGATTGTTCACTTCGAATTCCTTGTGAAATACAAACAGTCATGTGAGAATTTCTATATATAATATCAATTTTTATAAGCTCATGTTGAGTAATAGAGAGAAAAAGAGAAAATATAGAGAATGCAGAATACAGAAGAATAAACCAGAGAAGATTAAGAGAATAAGAGCAGAAAGAGAAGCTACAGAACAGAGGTGATATCTGAAGCAAATCAGCAAACATTCAATTTGATAAATTGAGGAAGTTGGAGCTTCCCTATCAAATTGCAGCTTGATAGCTGTCAGTTGTAGCTGACTGAGGTTGGAGCCTCCTGTAGGTTGGTGCCTACAGAAAATTGAAGGGAGTTGGTGCTTCTTTGCAAGTTGTAGCTTGCAGAATTGAAGATAGAGCCTCCTGTAGGTTGGTGCCTGCAGAAAATAGTGGTGAGAGGGATTTGGAGCTTGCCTTTGCATCACAACAATAATAATATGTGGTTTTCTCCCTTTATGGGTTTCCACTTACATCTGCTATCGCTGTGTATGTTTCTTATGTGTTGATGTGATTCTTTCAATCTGCTTAATTGTTTGCTGCTCTCAACATAAGTATGGTATCACATTAATTTAATATTGGCTGCAACATTTTAAGACTGTTCACCAATTAAGCAGTAAATAAGTTTGGGAAATTTTTTAAAAAGCTAATGTATGTATTAAACTGATTCACCCCCCCTCTCAGTTTAATTAAAGATTCAACAATTTATTGGTTATAGTGAGAAATCAAAAGCTTATAAATTGTATAACCCTATCACCAAGAAGATTATGATCAATAGAGATGTTGTGTTCAAAGAACACGAATCATGGAATGGGATTGTAGACAAAAGAATTGATGAAAGAGTACCACTGATGGAAGAAGAGGATGTAATAGAAAAAAAACAACAAGAATCATAGGAGAAGACACTAAAAATAGTCACACAAACAAGGACTCTAATATTTTATGAACAACATGGATCTTCAAGCGTATCAACATATAGAAACACTCCAAAATATCTGTCAGATGATGAATCAAGCAATGGTAAGAGAAAAATGAGAAATTTGCAAGTTATTTATGACAATTTGGATGTTAGTTAAAAATTTTCATTGTTTCATTTCAACCTTCTTTATTTGAAGAAGATATTAAAGATGAAAATTGGGTGCAAGCTATGGATGAAGAAATGAAATCTATTGAAAAGGATGATACTTGGGATTTAGTTGATTTACCAAAAGATAAGAATGGCATTAGTTTGAAATAGGTGTACAAGACAAAGTTGAATGAAAAAGGAGAAGTTGATAGATTTAAGGAAAGGCTTGTAGAAAAAGGGTTCTCACAGAAACCAAGAATAGAATTTGGAGAAAAATTTTCTCTGGTAGCTAGATTAGATATTGTAAGAGGAGTCTTAGCAACAACAACTCATAACAAGTGGAAAGTGTATCAGATGGATGTGAAATTAGCCTTCTTGAATGAAATTCTAGAAGAAGAAATATATGTGCAACAACCTCCAAGTTATGAAGTTGAAGGTCAAGAAGATAAGGTTTACAGATTGAAGAAAACAATCTATGGACTCAAGCAAGCACCAAGAGCCTAGTGTAGCCTAATTAATAGTTACATGATCAAGAATGGATTTTGCAGACGCAACATTGAACCGACCTTGTACACAAAGGTAAATTAGCATGGACAACATTGAACCGACCTTGTACACAAAGGTAAATAAGCATGGACATATTTTGATTGTTTTTTTTGTCTAAGTTAGTTTAAATCTATTAGCAAGAAAAAATATATTACATCATGGCCGAAGCCGAGTCTTTGCCCAGACGAGTGGAATAATTAACAAGATTACCAGAAAAAAGATTTCCCACAAGGGGAAACCAGTCTCAATCAGTCCTCAATCTATTGTGTTACCCACGCAGGGGTAACAGCCATGGATTCCTCTGAAGGTTACATCGATTATGGACTGTAAAAAAAAATTATAGACTGACATATCTAAAGAGTCAAAAACAATCCCAGTAGGATGGGACCCGAAGCACAGAAACCAGACATTAAATAATGTTTACTCATTAGGAGGTTCTTCAATTATGCGGCACTTGTATGCTACCATGTCGTCGTCCTCCTTTGATAGGTCCGCAGTGGAAGCAACTCCTTGCGTGGATGGCCCTGGACCGCCTTGAGCCAACTCCTCCTCATGATCTCGTCTGACCCGAACACCCTCGCCTGGATCCTGGCCCTGATTCTTGTTCACCGACCTAGGCTGATTGTCCAAATCCTGAGCAATCTCAGAGCTTGGGCTCTCCTGTCGCATGCTGGGCTCGCCATCCTGGGCCTCTTCCTTGAAAACAACTGAAATTGAGGCAATCATGCGAGGTCGATTCAAGGAACAATTGAAGATGAAATGTGTATTTTGGGGCGAGTTAGTGGCTTGAGCAATGGCTTGAGAAATGGGGTTGGCCGAATCGGAAGAACCCAGATGATGGCCAATTTCATGGAGTCTTCCCCTCCCACTTCGAGTATTTGGGTAATGGCCAGAGAAATAATCAATGGATTGAGAAGACGACTCAGAGGTGGAGCTTGAGGGGGGGCACAGGGGATGGCTTCTTGTGCTTCCCCTGCGGCAACGCATGCGCTAACACAACCGAGGCACGGTGTAAGAATCCGCGGAGGGAGAGAGAGGTGATGGAGGAACAGGGATGGAAGGGAGCGAGTTAGTGAAAAATTCCAGAGAGACAGAGGTAAACAAACAAAGGCCAGAGCGAGAGAGGTGCAGACCATCACCAAAGTCTAAACAACAATTTAAAAGGCTTCTCCTCCCTGTAGTGGTGCGATAACTAGGGAGCCCAGCATTTGGAGAGCATTGACTATTTAGTGGAGGAGGAACACCCCAGTAGCCAAAGCCACTCTCCATCTTTAAAACCAGACTAGAAACACCTCTAGGTTCACCCTGCATTGAAATCACATTGATGAGAGCCGAAGGCTGGTGCAATAAGGTGCATACAGAGGCACGATCGGGAATTAAGGTCGGATCTCGACCATCGCAGGAATTAAATGCTCTAGATACAATGGTGTTTCGAATTGAGTGCTCCCCTCTGGCAGCGACTTGGGTGGGCAAGTGTCTCCTCCATTTTCTGCACCTAGGTCCCATCACAATGCTAACCTTCGAATTCACCCACATCTGAGAGACATATTTTGATTGTTTTCTTGTATGTTTATGACATTATTTATACTCGTGATCTTGAATTAGATGAATTTAAAGTAGCAATGCAGAAAAAATTTGAGATGAAAGACCTTCGTCTTATGAAATAGTTTCTTGCATAGAAGTTGAAATTTTTTTAAAAGGCATAGATGTATAGTGTTAATGTGGCTATTAGAAATTGATTATTTGTACTTATTAATAACTATATAATTAATAAAAACCACACACATATGTATTATTAATATATTAACATTTATATATCTAACAGTAAAAAAAATTAACATAATATAATAATAGTATCCTAATATTATTTATTTATCTCTCGCCATTATTTTAATGATTAATATACATTTATTAACATATTAATATAACTATCAATAACTTTTATACATACTTAAACTATTAATATCTTTTAAACATATTAATATAGCTATCAATATTTTATGGAGGTTAAATCTCTACCATCCACTTAATATTTATTGATAATTAAATTAAAATTGTGGAAGCTCTATTCCAAAATAGGCATGCTAATCAACTAAATTATTAACTATTATTAAGTATAGTAGAGATTTGACCTCCATGGATTGTGGAGGAATATTGATAGTAGTATTGACAGATGAAGAGTTAAATCTCCAAGTAAATTATGTTATTTTCATTGATTTATTTCTAATTAATTAAATAAATAAACTATCATATCTCAAAATTAGTGGTATTGTTTTCATTAATTTATTGTAAATTAATTAATTAAATAAAATACCATATCCAGTAGTTATGACTTTGTTTTTCCCTTTAAAATAAATTTATTAATTTAAAAAAAATTGCATATAAATAGAGGTCATGATTATAATTGTTCTATATGTAGTATTGATTAGCCATAATTTTGTAGCAAGAACTAATTCCATGATTATAATTTTTCTATATTGATTAGCTATAATTTTGTAACCATAACTAATTATGAATTAAGAATTTCTTTCATAAAGTGGACTTTTGTTTTAGAGTTTTTGACTAAAATTTTTCGAAATAATTTTCAATTAAACCATTATATTTTTTATTTAAAATGTCTTTGAGATGCATCACAGTCTCTGATCACCCTGCTCCTTCGACGGTTTATGATTGCATTCGCTACATGAAAGGCGTACCTTCGAAATTATAGAAATCTGGACTCAGCAGCAGGGTGGGCAGGAAATGCTGGTGATGCTGTTAGATTCATAGATCATGCTGATGGGCTACTGGAGCCAGCAATTCTAAATAAAGACATGGTATACGCCATGCTCAATGCTCCAATGCCCTCTAATATAAGTTTAGTAGGAAATCCTTTGTTTAGCCATTCACAGGGGCTGAACGTATTTGTAAGTGTGGATAAGAAGGGGAAGATCAAGAGTTTCCAGCATGGTGATGCAAACTATGGTGCTATGTCTTTTTTTTTTGTAAATTTGGTAGGACCTTGCTATTTTCTATTTATAATTTTAAGGTAGGTTACGAAAATATAAAATAAAGTCTGTGGCCTCAACCTGCCTGTAGCAAACTAGGTCTCTTGGCCACCTTAAAGCATGAAAAGCAAACCAAAATTGAAACTGTTCAATTCGTTTGTGAGCTTCATGAGCTAACTGACCGATTACACAAATATCTACATACTGAGGAAATTAAAGATGTCCATACAAAACAGATAATTGCATCTAAAAGCATGATAAAAAAGTAAAAAAACTAGCCATCAGAGGAGTAAACTGGAGCTGGATCTTTCACGGTTGAGCCAGGCATATCGACTTGCTGCAGCTGCTAAAGTTGCTTCTCCATGCGGCCTACCCAATCATCTAGTCGGCTAATACGATCAGTAGCATGATACTGAGTGATCTTGATATGTTGCAGCTGGTTCTGCATGTCCTGAAGTAGTTCCATAAGGTGAAGTTCAATCCTAGTTGATTCAGTCCTGGCTTGAGCGGGAGGGAAACTCTGCATAGCCTTGGCTATAAGACACTTGACTATCCAGTACGTATGGAAAGTCTGCTGGAATAAAGTGAGACGACCCCATGTATTGCCAAGGTCAGTTATGAAGTCCAAGATCTCGGCTTCCACTTCATTATCTTCAGGGTCAGTTTGAATGTCCCGTTCCAAACCATGGATCTCCTGGCGAACAGTGGATGAATTACCTATAACATAGTTTGTAGTGAGGGTTTCAATGATCTCTTGACGAGATTTCCAACCACGCTTCTTAGGAGCAGGCTTAGACTGGGCCTGCTGTTTACCTTTACCAGACTAAGGGCAAGAACGGTGCTTCCCCATGTTGGAGAGTAGCCTATTCAGGAACAAAGACAGGCAGGAGAAAATGATGAAGGAATGAGAAACAACATTGAAATAACCGATGGACACCCAGTGAACAAAGACGATGCGTCTGCCACAAGAACATGGGAAAACTAACCACATAACCCAATGCCAAAAACGAGAACCCTGATCAGAGATGGGGCATAGGAAATGTAACAGAACAGAGCACATGCAAAGGATAGTAATAGAGCGCATGCAATGGGAAGGAACAGGGCTTGTAACAGAGCGCTTGAAATGAATAGTAAATAGCACTACATCCCAACTGTAAGCGAATAGTAATAAATCCATAAATGGTATCCCTTTAAGGCGTGACAAAGCAGAACAAGACCGAACCCATTCACGAGACAGCAACAGACATACGGCGCTATGTCTTATGTCACGAGAGTCGTAGACAATAATATCTCGTTTGCCTTTCTATTTAATACTCCGCCCCTTTAAAATTTCGTGTATGAAGCTATTGGAAATCTCACCCATGTAGCCAATAGCATTCATGATTGGCCACATGGAGACCTGGTCCAAGGAGAAAAATAATCTGGAAAGGTATCCTATAAGCCAATAAATAATAAATAAAATGGACTGACATTGTCTTATCCATGTTTCGAGAAGAAATCATCTTCTAGAAAAGAAATTGAACATAATGGTTTAATAGTTTAAAATGTATTCTATATTGTTTAAATTGTTTAATATATATATTAATGTTGTGTGATTATATATTTGAGTTGTGAAAGGTGTAATAAGTGTTTTTTTATTCATTAAAGAAATTTTTTTAATAATATTATAATTTAAAAAAAAAATACATACATATATACATATATATATATATATAATATATATATATATATATATATATATATATTTCACTAAATTCATGAATTTACATTTATTTTTAACCTTAAATTTATAAGTGTTGGGAGGGATGAAATCTCTCAAGGTGCAAACAAATTTTTTGAGTGCAAAATTTGAGAAAAGAAAAGTTTGCAGAGATTTTGGGTTAAAATATATATAAATATCATTTTATATTAATTTCAAATTTTCTCAATTACCTTAGTTTGTTGAGATGGAGTGAAAAACTTGGGGAAAGGTTTACACCTCCTCTAGAAATTTGGAGTTAAGATAGATCTACATATCATTTTATTTTAATTTCAATTTTTCTCATTACCTTAGTTTGTTGAGATGGTCGAGACAATAACTTATGATGAAAAATGGTGAAATAAAAAAATTTAATGCAAAGTAATAATGTAATAATGTTGAATGATAGAAAATGTGAATTAGTCAATTACATAATTTAATTGTAGTATTCCCCATACCTTGTCTCTCTTGCTCTCCAATCTCTCGAATATTAATAGTAGATTTCTCCAAAAGTGTTATGGAGTGTGAATCTCCAAGTAATTTCCAATATTAATGGTAACATTCTCCAAAACATTTATAGAGGGTTAATCTCCAAGTATTTCCAAACTCTTTTGGAGTGTTAATCTCCAAATAATTTCCAAGTATTTCCAAGTAATTTTCGATGGTAGTCGTTTTCTATTACAAATAATATTCAATTAAAAATAGTTTTTGCAGGTAAGTTGACATTTTATTTAAGTTTAAAATTAAGTATTTGATTTATGGTTGAATTATTGTAACATGTAAATCAATGCAGATCATCAATAACTATGTTGAGGTTAATAATAATGTAGTCAATTACAAATAGTAACATTTCAGGTAAGTTAATACTTCAGTTAATTTGAAAATTCAAGTATTTTATTTATGGTTGCATCATCAATAATATTATGTTGCCCTTCTAATGAAATCAATTCACACTATACATTATACTAGAGCCAAATAGTTATCTACATCTAGTGCAAACACATGATTAGAAAATAAATTCACACTATACATCATACATCTAGTTACATCAAATGGGAAATTGATATCTACATCTACTGCAAACACATGATTAGAAATCAACATCTACATTGAAACCACCTCATATAGTGAAAAGAATCAAATAACATTAGAAATCAACATCTACACTGAAATCAATACATTACTACAAGAAATCAAATAAGATTAAAAATCAATACATCTCTTAACATTACAAGGGATAAATAAACACACTAACTATTATCATGCACTTCACTATCTTCACTCACTAAAAATTTCAAAGTGCACTTATTAGATACAAAATAAAATAAAAAAACATATACCACAATTTGTAAGAAGGGGCTGCCTCTGACGAAGAAATGAAGCTTACAGTGCTACTTTAAGCTTTTTGAATTTTTTTCCATGATACACAAACCTCTGAGTCTTCTCGCAAAACGCTCTTCAACGACCTCGTGCCTTAACAAGCTGGTGTCCCTTGACTCTCAGTGAACCTCTAACTAACCTCTCCTCTCACAGAATATTTAAAAGGTCATAGTAGACATTCAAGATTTATCACTCATGTGGAAAAATATGGAAAAAATTTCTTGTTTATTATTTTCAGAAATGGATATTACAATGGAGAACTTATGTATAGATATGTTCCAGAGATTGACTGTAGGGGCATTTACTGTGTATTTCACCTTTGTAAAAGGATGAAATCCAGAGGATATTTGGCCCTTTACAGACTCTATCTTTAGAACTTGAAGAAGTTAACACTCAACAGACAAACTCAAATCCTATGGAAGTTCAGCCACTTTAGGTTCTCACTAAGGTTTTTAGGCCTTGATGTGCATCCTTCCAAACTTCTGAATTAAACTTTGAGAATTTCTTTGTGATGGAAGAAGATCGAACAAATGTTCGTAGATGCAGAGCAGGAAGACAATCTCAGACTCTAAAACTCTAGACTCTCTCCAAATTATGATGTCCCAAATGATCTCTACTCCTCTTATTATATAGGAATGAAAGGAGACCAATCGTAGACAATCTGGCCAATTAAATTTTTCGTACTACGATTTGGCATGATCTTGAGATGTGGATCAAATCACACCAAAAGTTGCAGAAGTGCTCCGAGTCTCAATATCTGTCCGAAAAGTAAAACTTACGAAAAAGCTACACAGTGGAGATTTTGTCGGAAATCCCATGGAAAACGATTTTATAAAAGGATTTCTTGGAATCCATATTTACACAGTGGAGATTTTATCGAAAATCCCACGAAAAATGGTCACACTCATTGTCATGTGACTAGAATTAATCATGATCTTTGAGGTGCAGTCGTCTTGTTGCCAGACTATTTTGGGTTGTTCCCAAAAGGCTTGTTCCTGAAAACCGAAGAGTGAATTTTCCTGTTGTATCCAATGCTTTAATATAGATTCTTCTTACGATCATGGGCTTTCCTAATATAATCTGATGTTTGATTTTTGTCATAATAGCTCATTGATGATGGTGCTTCATGTAATGACCAAGGATTTTATCTTCATGATATTGCTCAAGATCTTCAATAACCAAATGCGGAGTTTCAAAACAATCCGTGTGTGTTATACTTTTTGTTTTAAAATCCAATGTGAATTGTCATGGGTCCATAGCAGTTTTATTCAATCCGAACCATGACCACCATTCTTAGAGCCACTGGGGTTGGTGAAGAAGTTGGGAGATGAAAGTTGGTCCAAATTTGATTAATGTATAGTGGGTTTCATCATTTTTCTCTCTGTATAATACATCCCACCATAATTTCTTATAACCTGCAAAATTATATATAGTGTCAGGAAAGATAAGGTTAGGATTGTGGTGTGGCCACATTAGTCTTTCACTGAAATGAGGATCTCTTGTCCTTTTGATGATATAATACTTATGAAAAGTATTAGTTCTTGAGCTTCCTTAGTTCCAGACCATATGTAGATCATGAAAACTTTCAACTAATGCTTCTTCAGCTTGGTGGGCAGACAGCATGGAATGTTTGTAGACCATATCATGTGTCCATCAGCTGGACTTAGGATATACTTTTCTTTCTGGTACCAAATGTAGGATATCTGTATGTGGTTGCAAATTTGCATCAAGGACTTTGGTATTCCTTAATTTCCAATTGGGCTTCCACTGTCTAATATAATCAGACCAACCATTATTACCAGGGATATTTCTATGTGCTTAACTTTGTGCATCAGGATCCCATTCTGTAACAATGACCATCAAGTTTTCTGTTTGCACTAGGTTTTCTCTACTTAAGAAATTAGGTGGGCAGTTCTTCGATCCTTTGATGTGTTCTACTTGGAAGTAAAAGTTTGAAAAGAGTGCTTGCCATCTGGGAAAATTAGTCTATTCCCCAGGATTCTTGATATCTTTTTTCAAGACCTTCTTGAGCGCAGAAG
Source organism: Pinus albicaulis (assembly GCA_034641835.2). NCBI lineage: Eukaryota > Viridiplantae > Streptophyta > Pinopsida > Pinales > Pinaceae > Pinus > Pinus albicaulis. Next base: position 1,262,671,025 of record CM076578.1, on the reverse strand, counting down.
CGTTTGTTCTCAACAAGAATTTTTTATGTACAAGATGTATATCAAACTTATCTATACAGTTCCAGGCAACCTTTACCTATTTTTATATTGTAGAATAACTCCTTTCAGAAGGATTCCATGTCAGTAAGAAAAATTGGACTACTTGTTCATTTCCATCTTTTTGTTGTTTTAGTATTCCACCCTATCCTAGATCATTGACGTTAGTTTCAACAATTTTGTACAATTCTTCATCTGCTAAGTAAAGGATAGGTAATGTTTTTACCTTGGTTTTTATTCTTGTGACTGCTATAGTATGTGCCTCTGTCTATGGCTTTGGCTCCTTTTGCAGTCTTTGATTCAATAGACTTTTGTCATTTGTACATCCTTTATAGAAATTATTGACATAATTTAGGCATCCCAAGAATCTTTGTAATTGGGTTTTGTCAATAATTTTATCATGGAATTTATTAGCAAATTCCAAGGCCTGTTTTTGTAAAGTGATCTGTCCATTTTCAATGGTGTAGCCTAGAAATTTTATTTTTGTTTTGAACAGTTCTAACTTCTTTTTGCTCAAAACCAAGCCATTATTTTTTCCAACTTGTAGAAATATCTCAACATGTTTAAAGTGTTCTTCAACACTTTTTTGAAAATATTAGGACATCATAAATTTTTACGATCAGCCAATCAAAATATGGTTTGAAGTCTTCATCCATTACCTTCTAAAATTTTGAAGGAGCATGCTTCAATCCAAATGGCATGACATTCCACTCGTAATGTCCTGAAGGGACACTAAATGTTGTTTTGAACCCGTCTTCTTCTTTAATAGCAACCTGCCAAAATCTAGATTTCATGTCAAACTTAGAGAATATTTTGGTGCCTGCTATTCTGCTTATTATACTACCCTTGTTTGGAATTGGGTAGGTGTCATTTGCTAAAACTGTATTTAGGGGTCTGTAGTTGATGACCAGTCTAGGAATTCACCTAATTTTTTCATAATGTTTATTGACATAGAATCCATAATAGTTCCAGGGACTGTTGGATTCTCTAATGATTTTTCGTTGTAGAAGGCTAGAAATCTCTTTTTGGCATCGTTTTATGTACTCATTATTCATAGGAATTGCTCTATTGTTGCACGACTTGCCTTTGTAATGTTCTTTGTAGGGAAATTCTACTTTGTATTGCTTCCTATGCCAAAAGGCATTAGGATCTTCTGCACAACATTGTTCTTCTAGTTTCTTTTTTAATTCTACAACTTTATGCATAATCTTGTGAGATTGAATTTGCTCTTCAATCCCTAGAGAAGATTTAAAGTGTTTCATTTCTTCTATCTTTCTCTATTTCAGATTTACTTATTGCATGGCCTGGACCATAGTAGAATACCTGGGTGTGGATATATAAGGAAGAGTGATAGTCTGAAAATATCCCCATAGTAGAATACCTGGGTGTGGAGATATAAGGAAAAGTGATAGTCTGAAAATATCCTACCTCACCAGGAACAGAAATAAAGTAACCAGCTGATGGCCCATCAGACAATGTGACTAAATCATGTGGTTCTACAGCAACAAAAAATGCATTTCCGAATTATCTAATAAATACTCTTTCTTTATGATTTATGAAATATAAGATGAATTTTAATAGCAAAAATATAAATTAAATATGTAATTATAATGTAATCGATATAATTATATATTATTTTATAAATATATATATATATATATATATATATATATATATATATATTTATCTCGGTTCAAAATTATTTAGTTCCAATTATCACGTGCACTATTCATATATAACTATGAAGAGTAGAAGAATGATCCAAAAAGGAAAAAATATATAACTATATTTGTGTTTCCAATATTCCATCTATTCATTTATATTTTCTTCAATATTTCACCTTTTGGGTGCTTTCATTGTTAACAAACAAATTTGATTCTTGAATTTGATTTTTATTTCACATACGTTTGCTATTTAGCCATGACAAAATGTTTAAGGTAATTTGTGAAATAGTTTGTTAGGCGTGAGATCAAATTAAGTTAGAATAGCTAGAATTGCTAGTGTCCATGGTATTCACTATTTATGGTATTGGATTCATGGTTTTATAATGAGATATTTGTATATATAGGAGTATGAGTAAAAAGAAAATCATGACTCATGGTTTTATAATGAGATATTTGTATATATAGGAGTATAAGAAAAAAGGGAATCATGGGTAAAAAAGAATGTGAGACCAAATCAAGTCAAATTTATTAGTGCCCATGGTATTTACTACCTATGGTATTGGGCCCACTGTATTATAATGAGATATTTGTAAATATAGGAGATTGATTAAAAAGAGAATCGTGAGTGAGAAAGAATGAACAGAGTGGAATATATAGGGATATGATAGTGGGTCCATGGTATTATAATGAGATATTTGTATATATAGGAGTGTGAGTAAAAAGGGAATCATGGGTGAGAAAGAATGAAGAGAGTGAAATATATAGAGATATGATACTAGGTCCTTGATATTATAATGAGATATTTGTATATATAGGAGTGTGAGTAAAAAAGGAATCTTGGGTGAGAAAGAATGAACCCAGTGAAATATATAGAGATATGGTATTGGGTCCATGGTTTTATAATGATATATTTGTATATATATAAGAGTGTGAGTAAAAAGGGAATCATGGGTGAGAAAGAATGAAGCTAATGAAATATATAGATATTTTCATCGTGATAATAAAAATATACTAAAATTTCCTCTTGGGTTTTCCCCAAAATAGGTTTTCCAGCTAAATTTTTGTTCTGTGTTTAAGTAAAATTTTGAGTTATTTCTTGTTTTAGTGCATGAAAAAAATCAATTTTTAGTTAAATTGTTTTCGTGATGTCTTTTATTAACATACCAGAAAGGTTGTTTTGTTTAATTTTTGGTGTGTGTCACGGTATTGTTGGGAAGAATTATGAGCATGGAGATAGCCACATTAAGTGACCTGGAGAAATTAAATGGCCCTAATTTTTTCCGATAGATGGAGGACATACTGATTTTAAAGGATTAATATTTTCAAGGATTAATATTTTTAGATTGAAGGAGTAGCTAAGAAGACCTCATAAATGACCGATGAATAATGAAATAAGTTGGATAGAAATGCCATCACCAAAATTAGTTTTGGCAAAGAATGTATATTTTAATGTGGCTGGAGAAAAGACAACATAAGGGTTGTGGAAAAGGTTGTTGCATGATTTATATGAGAAGAAAACCACATCTAACAAAGTTTTCTTGATGAAGAAGTTGTACAATATCAAAATGAAGAAAAGTGCTTTAGTGGTGAAGCATTTGAACGAGTTTAATAGAGTTTAATATAATAACAAAACACATCTGCCCTTTGTTAAAGAAAATAGATTCTTTTATATTTGATTTTGAAAGATAACTACTAAGTTCCCTAAGAAATATCAGAATGGATTTCTTCATTGCTAATTATCTCCTCTTATCTCCCACTCTTTATCAGTATGAATTTTCTTAGTGGCTCTTATCTACTACCACCTATTTTGGTTGGTAAAAATTGTGAAATTTGAGCCATTAAAGTGAGAACCATATTAAAAATACATGATTTATGGAACATTGTTTTGAATGGGCTCAAGGAACCATCAATTCAGGTAGCCTATGAGGCTATGACATAAAGTAAAGTGAAGAGTAATGTAAATCGATAGAGCATTTCAATTGTTGATGATGTGCCCATTGTAACAGGACGAAATCGAATATTTTGATATTGTAGAAGTAACAGGTAACATTGTGTAAAACCATGCCAAAGAATAAGAAGACAAATAAGACATGGAAGTTGTAGTGAACCTAAACACTGCAAATCCATCTTTTGAAGAAATTGTAGAAGAAAAACACGATCCAAAGCATGAATATGGTGAAGATATTAATTTCCACTATATAGATACATGTGTCAAGGATGAAATTGAAATCACTTTGCAGAGACAACAAGTGAGAAGAACAAGAACCTATGAGTGAAAAGTGAATTTGATTATGAAGATGAATTAACTTTTCCTCAAGAGTGGCTTGCAAAGCCTAAGTATGATAACAATGAAAGTGACAATGGAAAAATTCACATAATTACATTAGAATATGGAATAGAAAATAGCAAGGAAACCATCAAAGTTGTTGAATGAGTTGCACCAATATAAGAGATGAATGAAAATAAATATGTTGTTTTTTATCTTAACGCAAAGGTTCAATCAACAACAATTGAGGCACAAGCCAATGCATAAAAGAAATTAGATAAATTAGATAAAGAAGACAAGGACATATTGAATAAGAAGACCAAATCAAAGTTGAAGCTACAAAACAAGAAAATATATGCACAGTGTAGAGTTTGGAGAAATCAAATAAAGAAGACAAGAACATATTGAATAACAAGACGAAAGCAAAGTTGAAGCTACAAAACAAGAAAATATATGCAAAGTGTAGAGTTTGGAGAAAAATAAAGAAAAATCTAGTAGAACATAGGACAAGGACAACTTGCACCATCATACAAAAGAAAAACACTTTTTTAGTGATTCTATTTAAGGGGGGTCAGCTCTAATTACTCCCAATTAATCTGAGAGTACATCTATTGTGAGCAATTTTGAGTTGAATTACTCATATAACTTCAAGCAATCAAATCAATCAATTCAATTTATAACACATCTCTATTGTGTCATTGTAGTATTGTGTGGCTTTTATGTACTAATTTAAATTAAGAAATACTCTATCCCTCTGGATTTGAACCTATGACCTTTTAGGAGGAAAGACATGTTCTTAACCATTAAGCCCACTCAAACTATATTAATATTTAATATGATTTGTATTTAATTATAAATATAATTATTGAAAATAATATATTTAAAATTATAATAATTTATAAAATATAAATTAGTTAATGTGTAGAGTTTAGTTCTGTTTATTTACTATTTCAAATTTGATTAAGAATAACTTGCGCCTTAACAATCGTGATGATTATCCCATCAAAATATATACATATATTATTCAAAACTATCATGTCGGACAGTCCTCCAACCTTATCGCTGTAACTTTCAAGTCGTTCACTCTCCGGAGCTTTTCTCTTTCCACACGCCACGTTTAGTTTCACACGACACATATCAGTCCCAATTATTCATGAAATTAAACTCGTTCTCTTTCTAGAAGAAATTTGTTACTATATATATCATTCACGTCCGGAAGAGGAATACACGCTTAATTGTGAAGATGGCTGCAGTTTACTCATCCTTCAAGCTCTTCATTCACGTGATCTCCTTGTTTGGGATTCTCGTATTGAATGCAACTGGTGGAGTATCAGTCGAAGCAAATTTGTGCGATAAATCCTGTGACATACAAAAATTCGATGAAGTCATGAAGATATTAATGTCTTACGGTAATATCCCAGGAGCTCAGTTGGCCGTGGCGAAAGGAGGAGAAGTCAAATATTTTAAAGCTTTTGGAGTGGCTAATAGCGACACGGGTGAGCTACTTACGACACACCACATTATGAGATATAATAGCATCTCCAAATTCATCACAGGAGTTGCCATTCTCCAGCTTATTCAGGTTACCCCAATTATCTAAAATCACTTTCTATAGTTGAACTTTATTTGATTTTGGATTTCAAGAATACCGATGAACAATATTCAAGTCCATTCTTTACCGTGGTCAAATTCGGAAATATTTCCAAATACTAACTTTCTATATTTGCAAATGAAATGTAATCCATGTTCGTGTAGGAAGGGCGGCTGAGTTTGGAGGACAAGCCCTTTCGTTTTCTGGCGAATCTGGATCCTCCAAGAGGAGCCACTGTGGACCAACGGCTATTCAATGTCACAGTTGGAACAACACGTTTTCAAATGTGAACGTTGCAGTACTCCCAACAGCACTGTATGCGTCACAATCTCTGGGGCGCCCTGCTCCTCCGACAGTTTATGATTGCATTCGCTACATGAAAAGCGTACGTCTGGATTTCGATCCGGGCTCAGCCATGGAATACGCAGATATTGGATACATGGTACTCGGAAGAGTTATCGAGAAAGTTAGTGGAACGAGTTACGCGGATTATATGCGTCAACATATTTTCAACCCATTAGGTCTTACGAAGTTGAAATTAGCAGAGTCACAAGTGGAACATCTTGCACACAATGAAGTTCACTACTATGGATTTGATGGCGATCAAGAACTGCTCTCCCTATTTCCCCGGGAAGGTTTTGTAAACGCTAGCTACGGGATCCTGGATTATAGAAATCTGGACTCAGCCGCAGGCCGGGTAGGAAATGCTGTTGATATTGTTAGATTCATAGATCATGTCGATGGGCTACGAGAGCCTGCAATTCTAAATAAAGACATGGTATATGCTATGCTCAATGCTCCAATGCCTTCTAACAGAAGTTTAGCAGGCAATCCTTTGTTTAGCCATTCACAGGGGCTGAATGTGTCTGTTAGTGTGGATAAAAAAGGGAAGATCACGAGTTTCCAGCACGCCGGTGCAATCTACGGCGCTATGTCTTATGTCACGAGGCTGGTAGACAGTAATATTTCATTTGCCTTTCTATTGAATACTCTACCGCTTAAAAATTTCGTGTATGAAGCGATTGGCAATTTAACCGAGGTAGCTAATACCATTCTTGCTTGGCCACCCGGAGACCTGTTCGAGGGAGAGAAATAATCTGGACTATAAGCTACTTTGCGTGCTACTACAACCACAATAAATAATGAATAAAACGGACAAATGTCAGTAGACACATTGTCCTATCTAAGAAATAATACAGTACTTCGGAACCTGTATTCCTCAGCTGTAAAATATATATATATATATATATATATATATATATATATATATATATATAATTTTCCCTAATAGAAGTTGTTATTACAAATTTCTATTACATGTTTGAAGTATGAAATTTATATAATTAGTATAATCATATTCAATAAGGATGGCTGCAAGGCAGCTAGTCCTTGCCTTGAGAGTGGGAGTTCAAGCAGTGAATCCAGCAATTCGGAGTTGGAGCAGTGAATCCAGCAATTGAGTTTGTGGATGCAAATTCAAATCATTTAACATTCGTTTAAGGTTAGCAAAAATGTCTTCTACAAATATATGGGGAACTTTTTTGTTAAAGACGCGAGTGAGTTCAATCCTTGGTTGAAGAAATGAAACAAACCGTTAATACAAACAATGACAAAGAAGGGAACGCGTCCTCTGCCTCCAAAGAAGAACCTGAAATTGAAAAACCTGCACTTTTAATAAAGGAGCTCAAAGTTGTGTTTTAGCTATGAATCAAAACCCCCAAACCACCGTAAGATCTTCAAATGGTGCAACGTATATAAGCATTGAAATAAAACTCAAAGCAGGGCACCGGTTAGCCAGTCTCATGTTCGTGAATATCATGTCTTAAGCAATCCCATTGAATTATGATATGTAAAAGCAACTAATGTAAACTCAAGATTGCATTTTGCAGCCTTTTCAGTGAAAAGGTCAAAAGGTTTAGATAGTCCCATGTTCGGGAATATCATGTCTTAAGCAATCCCATTGAATTGTGATATGTAAAAGTAACTAATGTAAACTCAAGATTGCATTTTGAAGTCTTTTTAGTGAAAAGGTCAAAAGGTTTAGATGATGGATTGGATGCATTGAATATGAACAATGTATTGATTGTTTGTGAATATCATGTCTTAAGGAGTCCCATTGAATTGTGATAATGTAAAAGCAACAAATGTAAACTGAAGATTGCACTTTGCAGCTTTGCAGTTTGGAAACCTTTCCATGAAAAGGTTTAGATGATGGGCTCGATGCATTGAATACAAACATTAGCAAAGACTCATACAAAGTATGGTTTAATTTACACCTTAAAATTGGGAATTGCAAACTCTATGTTGCACATGTATAATTGATACCTTGATATTTGTGTAAACTCATATATAGATTATGCAACTTTGTAGTTTAGCAACCTCGAAGTGACAAGGTTCATATTTGTACCGTCAAGGTGAATATCAAACCAGGTTTAGATGGGTCTGAGCTTTGGACGGAAATCTGCGCGTGTATTATACTCAAGTGAATCCTTTCCTTTTGACAATGTATCATTCTCGATATCGTAGATGAATATAGATTTCACTATAGATTCATTTGAATCATTGACACTGCTTTGACCTCCAACAACATAGATTTTGTCTGCCATGAAACCATTTTACCAATCAGAACAAAGAGAAGCAAAAAATGTCATGTTTTCATCCCTAATTTTCATTTAAAATTGGAGACAATTATATTCTATCTATTACAAACAACAATACAAGCCACCACCAACCACAACTATTTTGTCTCATGAAATTGGTTCACCATAAAAAAAACTAGAGACATCTTAGAAATATCAATACATCAATCAATTAGTAGTTTAACTGTTATGTGTTTTAGATATGTATCAAAACCCCGAAACCACCATAAGAACTTAAAATAGAATTGGTGGATAGAAATGTTGCTAAAGTTATTAGACTATGCAATTGTGGGGCAAGGGGAGTGTTATTTTCACTACATTGTGCCCGATGGTTAGATTGAGATATAGCACTTGCCTCCCGGTTTAGGAAAGGTTCTAGTGGGAGGAAACCTACTCGAAGAAATTCCCATCTGTGCGATGTGTTTCCCATTGTCCACTGCCTATAGTATGTATTTTTGGATAGATGTGGAATCCTGTGTCACAAGGCTATGCTCGGACATGTGTGTTTCATTTTTGGCGAGAGAGATCCATCAATGTTCAAAGGTACATCCATAAATGAAGTGAAAAGATGAGAGAAATTCCAATGATACGTATACATAATATAGATAGCACTGGTAAACTGTATAAAAGAGCAAAGCTAATGAAGCGGGGGATATGTTCATTGTAGAGAGTATGGCACTATCTGTATTGTTTCCAAGAGTAGAAGGTAGAATGGTGGCATGCATTCTTAGCCCTGGAACTTAATAGACACACTGTAAGCTGGATGTGGTACTGCAAAGAGAAATGGAACATCATCGGGAAACATACACAATTCCACGCATAAATCATTGTTTATAATATTTTATTGGTTCCCTGAGTAGAAACCATGTGCAATAGGCAACGTGTACCTCTTTCTGGAATAGATATAATAACCAAACTCCCAATATGATAGTGGGTAATGGCTCGGGTTGTGTAGCAGAGTCCAATAAAGGGATAGTGGTTATATGGCCCAAAGTTGGGGTAATAGCAAGAGAATGAAAATAACTGTGGTTGTGTTGCACTGAGGGAGCAAGGCATTTATACAAACTATACATGATACCTGTTGTGAGCTGAAATGGCATGTGGCTGTGGACGATATCTCTCTGAGTAGATGTATCAAGAGAATGCAGTGGTTGTGGCATTTTTAGTGCTACAGAAAGAAGAGTTGGGTTGCTTTTCATATGCATGTAGGCTTGATTGGTTAAAAGAAGAAAAGAGGGATGAGAGACAGAACTTATTAAGAACAATATTTGAATAAATTGTTGTCTGCAACAATGTAGTTTTCAGATACTAGTGTTTTTGAATCCCATAAGCTGATACAACGAAGATGGTACACAATATAAACTTGTAGAGATGTTGTAGATTTCGTTGCTATATTAGATGAAAGCATTAGGGGAATTAGGGAATGAGGTATAGGGAAGGACAGATACGAAAAGGAAATGTTGGGTGTGAGGGTAAGAGAGGATGTAGGTAGGTTCACCGGAGTATGAGGAGGGTAAGAACAAGAAATGTGGAATGAGGAAGAAGTAAATAGGTGAACCGGCATGCTGCAAGGTAGAACTAAGAGATAAAGGCACTTTTCCAAGGTGACATGTTGGGTTGTCACAGTACGGGGAATAAGTATTGCAGCAAAGGTGAGTTCATATGTTTGGTCGTATTTACGGAGCTTATAGGTGTTGTGGTTGGCATCATCTAAAGCATTATAGTGCTATTGATATGAAATTCCCAAGGGAAAATCAGAGTAGTGAAGGGGTTAGACCTCGCAGTAGTTAGTTTCAAAAAATGGTCCAATAGAAAATGTGACAGAACAACATTTATTAACTAGAAAATGAGGGTCATTCTATTGCACCCAACTGAGATGATAAGGAGATGGGTGGGGCAAGGTTGGAAGTTAAGGTGATCGAAAAAGGTATGGGGGATGAGATTCTTTTGGCTGTCCTTATCAATAATTCTCATGGCCATATAATATTTAACCTTACAATGAGGATTAAAAAGGAGTATGGGAGAGGGGGAAGAAGTCTCCTTAGTCATTAACAAGAATTAAGGGTTTGCTGCAGTGGGGTTTGCAAGAGGAATTCATTTAGGTTGGGGAGAAGGGTCAAGAGATAAAGGTGCATTAGAGTTATCAAGGGTCCCTTCATTCGCGTATAATGTTATAGATGAGGCTTTATTATTTAAGAATACACAATCTACAATAGCGTGGGTGGGAGTCTTATGGTAGTGGCACCAACGTGTGGGAAGAGAGGAGGAGGGGTCGAGATTTTTGGGGTTAGTGCGGTGTGTTGTGGAAGAGAAACGAGGATTTTGATAAGGACTAGGGTTAGTATTATGAAAGGGAATGAAGCAAGGGTGATTGTCTATTTTTTGTTCCACAATGAGCACATGAATAACGGCTTGTTCTAAGGAGGTGCTCTAATTTAGTGCTATTGAATTACGATTAATAGCTAAAAAACAGACTGAAATTGAAGCCCAAGTACCTCTTTACAATCCCAGATCTAGAGTTGGAGGTGGAGCTTGGTGAACACCTTGATATATTGATGTACACTTTGTCTTAGAGCTTGGAGTAGCTGCAAGCCATCTGCACATTAAGTAGGGAACCGGTTAGCCTAATTGAGAAAGAAGAGTGAGAACTCTAGCGAGGCTAGCCTCTGATTCTATTGTTCGTGAATATCATATCTTAAGTAATGCCATTGAATGGTGATATTTAAAAGAAACTAATATAAACTCATGATTTCATTTTTCAGCTTTGCAGTTTGGTAACCTTTCAGTCAAAAGGTTTAGACGATGGGTCGGATGCATTGAATATGAACATTAGAAAAGATGCATAGAAAGCCTGGTTCAATTTACACCTTAAAATTGGGAATTGCAAACTCCAGGTTGCATATCTATAATTGATACCTTGCTATTTGTGTAAACTGATATAGATTCTTCAACTTTGCAGTTTAGAAACCTCTAAGTGTCAAGGTTCGTCTTTGTAGCGTCAATGTGAATATCAAACTAGGTTTAGATGAGTTTGAGCTTGTGTATGGTTTCTCTTATCAGTGAATGTTGGAGAAAGGGACTTAAATACTAACCCTTTTTTTAAATGACCACATCTTTTCCAAATGAAAAATTATGAAGTAATATGGAATTTACAAAGAAGATACAAATTGCATTGATCCCTGGACATGGATATTAGCTAGCATACCTTTCCATTGAGGGAATCTGCGCATGTATTACTGTGATACTCAAGTGAATATTTTTATTTTGACCATGTATCATTCTGGATATCATAGATGAATGTATATTTCACCATAGCTTCATTTGAATCATTGACACTGTTTTGACGTCCCACAACATAGATTTTGTCTGCCATGAAACCAATTTACCACTCACAATAGAGAGAAGCCTAAAATGTCATGTTTTCAACCCTAATTTGGATTTAAAAGTGGAGATAAAAGATGATTTTAGAATCTCAAATGCCTGAGAAGGATGGAAAAATAAAATGCACAAATTGACCATGTACAAACAAGTGATTATAGCCCCTGAGAATGCAAAGGAAAATTTGGAGGAATAGTGACTCACAAAACACTTCACGAATAATGCAGGATGGAAAGATGGGTTCTACTAGATGGGCTATTCTACTGACCTAATGAGTAAGGCATTGGCCTAATCATTCCCATCAGTCCCATTCAATTAGTTCTTTAAGTAGATTAAATCAGTTCTAACGGAAGAAGGCTTACTCGACCTCGGCTCATGGGATCCTGGGCTGCAGACAGTAAGTGCCTAGAAGATACAGTGGTCAGTGATAAAACTCTTCTCAATCAGAGGCATATGAAGCAAAAAAGGCATGGGTAGGAGTTGGAGCAGATCTCGAGGTAGTCCGGCAAGCATATATAGGTTAGTTTTCCCGACAAGAGAGGTAGTGGGAGATAAGAGCACTTGGTAAGAGCTACAACACTTAAGATAATACCATACAACTAGTGTTTGGGTATTAAAAATGGGTATAGTGGTTTAACTCAATGCTTTAAGTCTTTCAAATAGCATTTGTTTCTAACTATTAGGTCTTACCCATTACTTGCACTCTCATATTCGCACAACCCCAGTTTCCTTTTATAAGTGCTTATAGAATCAATGAGTGTTCAGACGAGACAGACCCAGCCAGACAAGAGGACAAGGTTTTATGTATACGTGTGGAAAATTGTATTATACATCCAAACTTAATTTTTTATATTTCCAACTACCTTGGCACTTCCATTGATGAACAAACCATCTTCATTTTAACCAACAGCCTCAGTACACCCATTGAAACTAATGGTGATAAGACTTATCTGTAACAATATTGATAGACTCCACGTCATTTCTATTATAGCTACAAGCTTATTACTAGCTCATAGGATAAGTAGATAAAGCCCAATCTTGTTTGCTCATCATGAAATGGGAAACATAGTGATACTGCTTATTATGTGTGTTACTAAGAGCTCTACCATTCATATCATTAATGTTCAATCTGGAGTGTTATAAGTTACATAGAGCTAGTGTAATTAGAGAAATCACTACATGTTCTATAGAGAGTAATGGTTTTACTTCTATTAGGATAAGCAAGTACACTCATATATATCTCCCCTACAACCACAACACATATGAGATCCCCTCTGGCAGTTGGAATATTAGGAATGTGACTCCCATAGTCTCTTACAGGGTCATAGACTTCAATTATGTTCAGGTAAGAGTAATTTACACCATACCCTCTCACCATCTAAATCTATTGATAAGATAAAGATAAGTTGTTTTCCCAAAATATAGACACTAAGGGTAAAAGAAATCATAACCACACATGCATAATATATCATTTTCTTGTAATACCAAGAATCAAATAGTTTTTAGGGTCTAGGGATTGTCACATGGACTATAAATTGGAAAATAGAGAACCAAAGTGATCCAAAGGATTAATCAACCTCCAAATTGTTTTGGTTTATTCCATTATCTTTTCTTACAAGTGGAATCATAAAATGAAGTGTCAGGGTGTACTTATGGAAATTCCTTGAAAGGAAGCAAAGAACACAACAAACTTTGAGATGTAACTCACTTAGTTTTTATAGCTCTTTCTCTCCAAAATATAGAAAATTTATTCGACTGTAGAAAAATTTCAGGGTCATTAGTAAACATTGGTTATATGCAATAAATCATTTCCAAAATATATCAACCTCGTTTTTGAAAGAATTTCTATATGGTATTTACACTACAGGAAATGTTAATATATTGTCATGTGGTTTATAAGTTTTTTTTGTTTCATTGAAAACTTTGATAAAAAAAGTAAAAATGTTTCTATGTTTAAACACAATTTTGAAAATCATTTTTCCACTGATGATATTGCATTTGAATATTTTTATGAGCCACAAAAATCTAAATCATAATATAAATAAAAAATGTGTTTCCAGTAGAAGATCCTTAGCACACTTTATTTGTTATTATCCCACAAATTAAAGCATTTGATTTGGTAAGGAGGGCAACATCCACTCTACGCATGGGCATGTGATGACAAGCGTCTAAAACTGTTGTAGCCTATAGAATTGTCGGAGCTTTTGATCATCTTAAGTGCTTTATAGATTGTTCCCTAGACCCTAACATGTTTCATCAATGATGATTCCAATTATAATGTAAACCTATGCTACATAGAAAGAAGATGAATGAAAATAGATATGAAACAAAAAGGTAAATTAACTCAACAAAGCTCTGTAGTAAAGAAAGGACTAATTGTTCGACATCATATATCATGATAGATCCTAGATATTTCAATCTCAACAATTTATTTGTATAGGAGAGAAATATATAATTACATGTCACAGTGTTGTACAGGTTCCAAATCCAAAGGTCATAAAGAAAACTATCACTAAGGTAGTAGAATCCACGTACCCTGTAATTTGTGGATTATTTTCCCTCTTTAAATAAACTTATACTCTAAAAATGGAAGTTAGTTGATTCAAAATATTGATTTTCAGGACCCACAATATGGAGGTGGACAGAACCTGATAAATCAATATTTTCTTTAGATTTTTCCAGATGGGGACTTTCTAATTGAAGTGAAAAGTGCCACTCGACGTATTTTCTTGTATGGTGAAACTTCCACTCAAGTAAAACAACAAATTTCTCTCCTGAGTGAACAAGATAAATCAAATATTTAGGTTTATTTTTAAATACCCTAGGACTCTGTAATTGGGCTCAACCTGGATCAGTTAGTTGGCCCAAAAATTTGAATATAAAACTTTCATCACTCACATAACTTTACAAAATACTTACAAGTTCCAATATAAAATTTTCTTACACAAATATTCCTTGCAAAATGAATCATCAAGAGAACATAAACTAAAAAAAAATGTACAACTAGCAAACAAAATAAGGAACTGTTGCATCTACCTTTTTTGCAACAATTTTTTTTACATCCTCCTCCCACAGATTTCTACCAAGCTTCCTCACAACAAATGACATTGTTACGTAACCTGATATAAAACATAGAATGCATGCTTAAATTAATTAGAAGGTATGCAAAAATCTAAGACATTAAATGTTGCAGAGAGTTTGTGCTATCAACCCAAATATTGATTAATAGACTTAACGTTGTTTCTATTATAACTACAAGCTTATTAATAGCTCATAGGATAAGTAGATAAAGCCTAATTGTGTAAGCGCATCATGAAATGGGAAACATAGTGATACTGCTTATTATGTGTGTTACTAAGAGCTCTACCATTCCTGTGATTTGTGTTCAATCTGGGGTACTATAAGTTACATAGAGCTAGTGTAATCAAAGCAAGATCACTACATGTTCTATAAACTGTTGTTATGAAACCAGCTCCAAAAATAAAATAAAAGAGGGATCGACGCCTTAGAAATAGCCACTTTGAGGGGGAAACCTCTAAATACATTACATAAATGAACAATTATTGGATGATATAAAAATAAAAACCTCCTTCTATGCATAGGAATCCATGGGGTCACAATATAGTCCTAGCCAACCTAACAATAATAATGTAAGGGTACAATAATAACAATATTGGGGTTATAGGGGTACAACAATAACAATAAGGGGGTTAAACTAACAACAATAAGGGACTATAATAGTGATATAGGGACTTAACATGCCCCTCTCCTTCAAAAAAATGTTGTCCTCAACACTTGAGTAGCTTTAGATGCTTCTGTATAAAATTATTATCCTCCCATGTAGAATATTCAGTGGGTAAGTTCTTCCATTTGATGAGATACTTTAAAATTGATTGATTTCATAGCTGTCGAGTTCTTGTTTCTGTGACTGCTTGAGGTTCCAATATGATTTTTCCTTCCTCATCAAATTCTGGCAATATTGTTTGAACTGGAATTTTGTCCCCTATAACCTTCTTTAAGCATGAAACATAGAAAATTGGATGCACTCGCGAAGAAATAGGAAGCTCCAATTTGTATGCCATAGTACCAATATTTTGCAACACCTTGTTAGGACCATAGTACTTTGGTGATAATTTATTATTCCTATTAGCTTGCTTGAGGGACATTTGTTTGTATGGTTGTAGCCATAAAAATACCTAGTCTCCTACATCAAAACTTCTCTCGCTACGATGTTGATCTACTTGTTGTTTCATTCGTTTTTGTGCCAAATTTAGGTTATCCTTTAAGAGTTGGAGAAATTCTTGTTGATGCTCGATGTGATCTTCCACTGCTTGAACCTTGGAATTTTCTCTTAAAGAATATGTGATGGACGGTGGATGATATCCATAAAGTGGCATAAATGGGGTCATTTTTGCTGCAGTATGGAAGGAAGTATTATACCACCATTCAGCAAGAGGTAACCACTTGACCCATTGTGTTTGCTTATAAGATACAAAACAATGAAGATATCCTTCCAAACATTTATTCACTATCTCAGTTTGACCATAAAATTGAGGATGATAAGATGAGCTATGAGCTAGTTGAGTACGCAAATAGAAAATATTTTTGTCCAAAAATTTCCAGTAAAAATGGAATCTCTGTTATTTACAATAATCTTTGGGTTTCCATGTAGTGTTTGAAGTGTTTCCATAAATGCAGTAGCAACTATACTTGCTTTAGATGGATGAGATAATGCACAAAAGTGTGCATACTTGGTAATTCTATCAACTACCACCATGATGACACTCTTTCCTTCGGACTTAAGTAAACTTGTGATAAAATCCATTGAAATCTCCTCCCAATGTTGACTTGGAATGGATAAAGGTTGTAGAATACGATGGGTCTTAATTGTCTCAACTTTAATTTACTGGAAAGCCAAAAATTCTGCCACAAACTTTTGAATATCAGATTTAAGGGCATCCTAAAAAAATTGTGTCTTCACCCTGTGGTAAGTTTTTAAAAATTCTGAGTGCCCTCCTAAAGGAGAAGTGTGCAATTCCAAAAGAATATTTTGTTTTAGCTTGGAATTATTGCAAATATATAAGCGATCTTTGTACCACTGGGAACCATTTTTCCAACTAAATGTATCAGATGTACTAGGATCTTGCTGCAACTTTTGAATGAGTGTCCATAGTTCTTCATCCTTCTTCCATTATTCCCTTGCTTTTGTTATCCAATCTGGTTGGATAACAGAAATGGCACAAAGAAATTCTTCCACCTCTTCATCCTTTCTTGAGAGTGCATCTGCAACAACATTTAGCTTCCTTTTTTTTAGACGATTTCAAAGTCATAACCCAACAACTTTGTGACCCATTTTTGCTGCTCTTCTAAGGATAGTCTTTGTTCCAAAAAGTGTTTAAGAATATCATGATCATTTTTTACCTTGAAATGTCTTCCCATTAGGTAAGGTATCCATTTCTTTAGTGCATGTAGTATTTCCAACATATCCTTCTCATAAATAGCTTTTTGTAAATACTTTCGTTTGATTGGATGACTTTCAAAAGTAATGGTTCTTCCTTCTTGCATTAAAATACCACCAATTCCATTTCCTGAGGCATCACATTCCACAATAAAGGTTTTTGTGAAGTCTGGCATAGCTAAGACTGGTGCTAGGCACATTGCCTCTTTAAGATATTCAAAGGCCTTAGTTTCTTTAGGAGTCCATGAAAATGCATCTTTCTTCAATGATGTTGTTAGAGGTGCTGCTATTCTCCCATAATTCTTAACAAACTTTCGATAATAACTTGTTAACCAGAGAAATATTCGCAACTGCTTTATGGTTGTGGGGACTTTCCATTCCTTAATGGCTTTAATTTTGTTAGGGTCTACATTAACACCCTCATGAGATACAATATGACACAGATATTCCACCTCTTGTACTCCAAAGAAACATTTGGATGATTTTGCATATAATTGTTTCTCCTCCAATAGTTTGAGCACCCTGTCAACATTTTGAACATGATCCTTCCAAGAACTGTTGTATATTAGTATGTCATCAAAAAATACTAGCACAAATATTCTAAGGAAGGGTTTGAAAATGGAATTCATCAACCCTTGAAATGTAGAAGGTACATTGGTAAGGGAAAAATGCATGACCAAAAATTCATAATGACCCTCATGAGTTCGAAATGTTGTTTTCTAAATATATTCAGTCTTCATTCTAATTTGATGATATCCTGAACGAAGATCCAACTTGGTAAAATAAATTGCTCCATGTAATTCATCCAATAATTCATCAATCACAGGAATGGGAAATTTATCTGTAATAGCGAGTTTATTGAACTCCCTATAATCCGAACACATGCACCATGATCCATCCTTCTTATGCACAAATACTACTGGAGCAGAGAAAGAACTTTGACTAGGTTGAATTAGACCAGCCTCTAACATTTCTGCAATCATACGTTCAATTTTTCTCTTTTGGACATAAGGATATTTGTAAGGCCTAATGTTTGGAGGAACACTTCCTGGAATCAAATGAATAGCATGATCATGATCACGAATAGGTGGGATTCCTTTGGGAGTTTCAAGCACCTTGGAATGATTGTCCAAGAATTTTTGGAGATCTAGATAAATAGATGATTTTGATGTTGGAACTTCTAGTGAGGATAATTGTGCAATTAAGCCTCGTTGTTATTTCTTCAGAAGATTTGTCATGAAATTAGAGCTTATTATCTATCATGGCTTCCCTACGATACCCCGTAATTCGATTTCCTTTCCTTCCAAAAAAAATTTCAAGAAAAGTTCTTGAAAATTAAAAGCTACCATCCCCAAAGATTGTAACCATTGTACTCCTTGTACAACATCAGCACCTCCCATTAGAATGGAAAGAATTTGACTATTCAATATATATTCCCCCATGGTTAGCTTGATATTATGGCATTTTTCAAAGAAATTTATAGTTCCACCATTTGCAACCATCACTTGACATTCTAGTGCTAGGTATAGGAAACAATTCAATTCCTTGGCTACCTTACAATGAATAAAATTATGGGTACTACCCAAATCAATCAACACTATTACCTTTTTATTCTTGATATGTCCTTCTATCTTGAGAGTTTAAGGAGTGGTAATTCCTGCCAATGCATTACACGATATGGTCAGACTCATTTATTCTTCTTCTAGGGTTCGTTTCTGGTGTATGTCCTCTTCTTTTGAAGTTTCTTGTTCATTTTCTTCCTCCTCTTCACAATTTATGTAAAATAATTTCTTCTTAGCACACTTATGACCTTTAGTGTATTTTATATCACAATTGTAGCAAAGCCCTTCTTCTCTTTTTTCTTCCAATTGTTGTGGTATCAACCTTGTAGGTTGTGGAAGTCCAGGAGTAGCAACACTTCCATCTTTATAGATGTGAGTGGTAGGCTTCCTTGTTGCTATAATTTTACATTCAATTTTTCTTGCCAACATGAGTGCCTTGTCCAATGAATCAGGTTCCCAAACGTGAACTTCATGTTGGATGTTCTCCTTTAAAGTCCCTATGAAGACATCAATCCTGTGTTCCTCTGGAATATCAGTTACCCTTATATTCAATTTTTGGAAGTCCTCAATGTGCTCCGCCACTGAAACCTTTTGTTTGAGATTTATCAATTGGCTAAATAAGGTGTTTCTCTTTGTATCCTCATAATGTGCTATCATTTCCTCGGTGAAAATTGACCAACTGACAATTTTTTTACGAGAGAAAAGCCATCGATACAATACAAATGTATTTTGTTCTAAATGTAAAGTTGCAAAGCGTACCTTTTGTGTGTTTTTCATATTATTGAGATCAAATTATTGCTCCATCTGTAGTATCCATGTTATGGGATCCTTGCTATCAAACTTCCTCATATCCATCTTTGGAATATGGTGGTTCTTCAATCCAACATTAGAGTTTATGAAATCACGATTAACATTTATTTTGTTCTCATCATGAGTTTCCTCTACTATCTTTCCTCCATTAGGAATCATTTCTTGTATTAACTTTGTCAAACCTTCCATGTCCGCTTTTAGATCATTCTTCATGTTTTCCATGTTTTCTTTCATTTTTTCATCAATATTAGCTTCCATGTCATCCATCTTAGCTTCCATGCCAGCTTCCATGCCATCCATCTTAGCCTCCATGCATTTTTTCAAACCATCCATCTTAGCTGCCACACTTTTCTTCAAAACTTCCATTTCAATTTTTGTTAATCTTTGCGAGAGTGAAATTTGTTGCACTTGCTCTTGTAATTTTGACATGTCATGTTGCAGTTCTTCCTCTTCATGAGTCATATTAGAGCCTTTCGAAGGCTTGATTGGTGTTGAATTATTTTTAGGGGGAATTTTAGAACCCAATATTGATATTTATTCTACAATATTCCCTTGGAATCAATTCAAACTGTTTTTTCAAACATGACTTATGCAATTCGAAAAAAATACACACCTTTTTCTTGCTTTTGAGGAGCTCGATATTAAAACTGAATTATCTCTATGATTTCAGATATTCAGTATCTAAAATTTGCTCCTATAGTAGCCCATTGAATCTTCTTTCAAATTCCACATGTCTGACCTAATTTGGATTCTTCAAGGAAAAGTTATGCTCAATCTCCCACAATGACTTAATTATGGACTAGTTCAGTAGAGCAAAATTTTATGGCATACCTTGTGTAACTGTTTCCTCCTTCGGCTCTGAAATTGATACACAATAAACTATAACCTGTCTACTTGCAGCCACTTTTTACAGAATTCCAATCCGATGCTCAGGGAAAGAGTTATGATGATTTTCCCACAGTCACCTCTTAGAGATGAAATTCGGGAGGCTGAATAAAGCCTAACTTCCACAGATCATATCTCTTAAAATATTTCGAACCAAGATCTTACATGTTTATAGGAGGTTCCTCAGGATTGCAGCTTCTCTCTATAAAATTTTCAGCTTTTGAAACTTTGTAGAAAGAAAGTTATAGCGCAAATTCCATGATGACATGTTTTAGGTGAAATTCAAGAGCTTGAAAAAACCCTAAATTTCATAGATCATATATCTGAAAATATTGCAAACCAAGATCTGAAATTTCTACACGACGTTCCTCAGGATTTCGGCTTCGCTTTGTAAAAATGTCAGCTTCTAAACCTTCGTATAAAAACAGTTATAGCAATAATTCCATGATGACCTATTTGGAGCAGCGAAACCCTAGAATCCAAAGCTCTAATACAAAATGTTATGAAACCAGCTCCAAAAATAGAAGAAAAAAGGGATCAACACCCTATAAATAGTCACTTCGAGGGGGAATCCTCCAAATACATTACATAAATGAACAATTCTTTGATGATACAAATGAAAAAACCTCCTTCTATATATAGGAGCCCATGGGGTCACAATATAATCCTAGCCAACCTAAGAATAATAATGTAAGGGCACAACAATAACCATATTTGGGTTATTGGGGTACAACAATAACAATAAAGGGGTTAAACTAACAACATTAATGGACTATACTAGTAATATAGGGACCTAACAACTGTAATGGTTTTTCTTCTATTAGGATAAGCAAGTACACTCAGATATATCTCCCTTGCAACCACAACACACATGAGATCCCCTCTAGCAGTTGGAATATTAGGAACCTGACTCCATTGGTCTCTTACAGGGTCATAGAATTCATCTATGTTCAGGTGTGAGTAATTTACACCATACTCTCAGCCCATGCAAACCTATTGATAAGATGAAGACAATTTTTTTACCAAAATATAGACACTATGGGTGAAAGAAATCATAGCTACACATGCATAATATATCATTTTCTTGTAATACCAAGCATCAAATAGTTTTGAGGGGTCAGGTATTGACACATGGACTATAAATTGGACAATAGAGAACCAAAGAGATCCTTTAATCAACCTCCAAATTTTTCTGGTTTATTCCATTATCTGTTCTTACAAGTGGAATCATAAAATGAAGTGTCAAGGTGTAATGATGGCAATTCCATAATAGGAAGCAGAGAACATAACCAAATTTGGGTTGTAACTCGCTCAGTTTTAAGAGCTCTTTCTCTCCCAAATATAGAAAGGTTATTCGACTATAGAAAAAATTCAGGGTCATTAGTAAACATTGTTTATATGAAATAAATCATTTCCAAAATATATCAACTTAATTTTTTAAAGAATTTATGTATGCTATTTACACTACAGGAACTGTTAATATATTGTCATGTGCATTATAATTTTGTTTCATTTCATTGAAAACTTTAATAAAATATAATAAAAAAATTCTCTATTTAAACACAATTTTGAAAATTATTTTTCCAGTGATGATACTGCATTTGTATAGTTGTGTGATCCCCAACAAACTAAATCATAATATAAATAAAAAATGTGTTTCCTGTATAAGAGCCTTAACACACCTTATTTGTTACTATCTCACAAAGTAAAGCATTTGAATTGGTAAGGAGGGAAACATCCACGCTACACATGGGAATGTGACGACAAGCATCTAAATTGTTGTAGCCTCTAGAATGATTAGAGATTTTTATCATCTTAAGAACTTTACATATTTTTCCCCATACCCTAACGTATTCCACCAATGATAATGTAAACCTATGCTACACAGAAAGAATCTAAATGAAAATAGATTTGAAACAAAAAGGTAAATTAACTCAAAAAAGCTCTCTAGTAAAGAAAGGACCAATTGTTAGATGTCATAGTTCATGATAGATCCTAGATAATTCAATCTCAACAATTTATTTGTATAAGAGAGAAATATACAATTACATGTCATAGTGTTGTACAAATTCCAAATCCAAAGCTTACAAATCAAACTAACACTAAGATAGTAGAATCTAGATACCGTGTAATTCTTGGATTATGTTTCACCTTTAAATAAATTTATGCTCTAAAAATGGCAAATAATTGATTCAAAATATACATTTTCAAGACACACAATCTAGAAGTGGACAGAACCTGATAAATCAAATCTTTTCTTAAGATTTTTCTAGATGGGGACTTCCGAATTGAAGTGACAAATGCCACTCGACGTATTTTCTTGTATGGTGAAAACTGCACTCAAGTACAATAGCAAATTTATCTCCTGAGTGAACAAGATAAACCAAAGATTTATGTTTATTTTTAAATATTCTAGGACTATGTAATTGGGCTCAACCTAGATCAGTTAGTTGGCCCAAAAATTTGAATATAAAACTTTCATCACTCACATAAATTTACAAAATACTTACAAGTTCCAAAATAAATTTTTCTTACATAAATCTTCCCCGCAAAATGAATCATCAAGAGAACAAAGACCAAAACTAAATGTAGAATTAGCAAAAAAAAATAGGGAAGTCATGCATTTACCTATTTTGCAACAAAAAAATCTACATCCTCCTCTCAGAAATTGCTACCAGGCTTCCTCACAAAGAATAACATTGGTACTTGACCTGCTTCCTCATCAGGATATCTAAAACACATAATGCATGCTTAAATTAATTATAAGGTATGCAAAAATATAAGACACATAATTGCATGCTTAAATTAATTAGAAGGTATGAAATGCAAACGAAAGAGGAGATGCACTAAATGTTGCAAAGAGTCTATGTGCTATCAGCCCTAATATTGAGTTTTGGCTCCCACTAATTTTTTTTTATTAAATGCACAAGTGGTAAATATAGCAAAGTGCAAAGATTTTAAAGTATATTAGCTCAAGGAGTGTGTTAATACTCACAGAATAATTATTGCATCAGTAATCTCTGGGTTTGAGAGGAGAAATTCCTCTAATTCTGCTAGAGAAACCTACCAAAGAAATAAAATTCTGAGAAAAACATTTGGTTTTGCAACTAAAGGGCCCTTAAATGATAATTATTTGTGTGAAACTTGCCAAAATATTAAAAAAGGAATCTGACAGGATAAATATATTGAATTTGCATCAAACTAGAGGTCCCTAAAATCCTTTGTGCTTGAAATCCTTTCTACTTGATCAACTCCTTTAATATGTCCACAACAAAAAGGAATCCATCTTAATCAATGTAACATAGATCCCCAGCTTTCAGCCACCCTTCAAAGTCCAAAGTTAATTCAATTTCTTCATCATATCTTCATTTGAATCATTGACATTGTTTCAACCTCCAACAACATAGATTATGTTTGCTATGAAACCAATTTACCACTCAGAACAGAGAGAAGCCAAAAATGTCATGTTTTCATCCCTAATTTGCATTTAAAATTAGATAATAAAGATGATTTTAGAATCTCAAATGACTGGGAAGGATTGAAAAATCAAATGACAAACTGACCATGTACAAACAAGTTGATTATAACCCCTAAGAATGCAAAGGAAAATTTGGAGGAATAGTAACTCAATATTAAACATAGCTGCACCAAATCGATACCTAGGTTCAGGCATGGAAAAAATTGTGTATACATGTGGAAAACTATATTATACATCCAAACTTCAATTTCTATATTTCCATCTGCCCTGGCACCCCCAATGATGAACACATCATCTTCATTGTAACCAATATCGGCACGGTCAGTTAATTCACATATAAAAATCACATATAGACACCATGCAAAGGAGTTTATAGCTATCCCGAGTAAATGAGGATAAATAGAGTCATATTTCTAGCCATAGAAGCTAAGTATGTTATAAGTCTCATGCATAGTTTTAAAAACCAGAACCGGTGACTGGACCGGTGGACCTAATGAACCGGGTTTCTAACTGGAACTGGTCTAACCGGGAGCGGTTAGATCTCAATGAACCGATTTAAAAAAAAATACATTAAATAATTATTTTTTAATAAAAAAAACTATTTTTAAGACTTGCAACCATGATTCCAAGCCAATAGAGACAAAATATGCAAATTTTTCTCATTTATATACCATGGAAAGGTGAATATATCAAAATGGCACCAAGTGCAATACATATCATCGAACAATACATAAGCAATGAGGCTCCAAATGGCCCATAATGTCCAAAAACAATGCTACAAGCTATGAGCATTGAAGCCATTGGCCTAGATAGTACAAACTACACTGACAGTCTACTACAAATCTACATATATGATATATCATATTACTAAATTCTAATCATAATCAAAGTTCAAACTCAGTTGGTTGAACTTGAGTCTCCCGACTCTCGACTGCCAAACTTTGCAACTGCAGTCTCTATTGGTTCAGTGACTCGAGTCTCAAACTTTTGAAGGTATTCTGCCCTAATATGCCCTATTACTTCATTTGGTGCTCCACATGGCTTTACATGGCCTCCTATCCCAGCCAAGTGTTGCTTGAACCTGTTAATACCCCCTCCTGCAATAGATTTTTGGCAATATCTGCAAATCATTTTTCCATCAATCATATCACAATGAGCCCATGCAGTATCCTGGCCTTTTGGAGGCATGATGGCTACTACAATATACTTAGCTCAAGTGGCAAGCCTCCAAGATCGCTGCTCCGGCAAACACTCAACACTCTCCAAGCTCTCAATCAAACTCACAAACAACAAATGAGTTGGTGTGAGATAAAGGAGAGGCTTCCCCTGCTTATAAAAGATTGGGGAGGGTGTTTTTGGAGGGAAAAAACCCTCCCCTTACCTCCACTTCAGCCCTAAAATAGCTTGCTGGCCATGGGGTGGGTCCGCATAGGTGACAGGCCATTAACCGGCCGGTTAAGGATGGAACCGGCTGGTTTATTAAAAACCCAGCCGGTTCCATTCTTAACCGGCCGGTTAGGACGGTTTTTTGGTGATGTGAGGCCATAGACCCGGTTGCATGGCCGGTTTGAACCGCTCAACATGTTGACCGGCCTGTTTGACCAGTTACCGGTTCAAACCGGCCAGTTTTTAAAACTGTGGTCTCATGTAAATAAGAATCCAAGCTACCTAAGAATCAAAAATAAAAAATAATATAAAAAATTAAATATAATACATAATATATAAAGTTAAATATAATACCTAATATAAATTTAAAACTCCTGTAGTAGGCAAGGTTTGCATGAAACTCCCTCGTATCGCTTAACAAGAGTAGCTCCCATAAATCCATTAACATGTGGGAATACTTTAGTTCTTCTAAAGTGAAGCAATCAACAATTTTTATGTTGTTCCAAATTCCATCCTGCCAGTTTTGATTCGACCAACATACTTCCAAGTTCATAAAGCCTCGAAGCAAGTGGTCTCACCACTCTATCTCCATAACATGACATAACTGGGCATTCAGGCTTGAACGATGCCACTTATCATTCTATCACACGAACACCCAAAGCACCTGCAACTCTCCAACAAAAAAATATTTCCGCCAAAATATTTTCACCAGGGAGATTTTCAGAGGTCTAGCTTTCGCGTTTGAAGATGGCTAGAGATCAACCCTCTCCAAACTCTCTTAGGTCCCTATAGTACTAGTGTAGTCCCTTATTGTTGCTAGTGTCACCCCCTTATTGTTATTTTTGTACCCCTGCAATCCCCATATTGCTACTATTGTGCCCCATAAAACCCCACTATTGTTATTGTTGTGCCATTACATTATTATTGTTAGTTCAGATAAGATTATATTATGACCCCATGGTCTCATATATATAGAAAGGAGGGTTTTTAATTTGAATCATCCAAGAGTTTTTCATTTATGTAATGTACATGAGGTTTCCCCCTCTAAGTGGTTGATTTCTAAGGCATTGATCTCTCTTTTCTTCTATTTTGTGAGTTGGTTTCATAACATAATCCATCTTCTGGGTTGAATTTAAGGTCGCTAAACAAATCAAGAATAAATTCCCTTCACGGAACTACGAGATAGTTGGAGATCAACCCTTTGCATAATTTGTGTTCTATAGCAAATTTAAGGTGGGTTAGTGGCTCAGTAGAGGAGGATGAGTTTCTGAGCTTTCCTACGAACGAGTCTTCCATTTCCATCTCCCTTAACACGACTCCTATGTTAGTAAATTGTATCTACTACATCCTACTCAGAATCTATAGGCTCTATAACAAGTTGATAATTTCATATTTGATATAATCACCAATGCCATAGAGACTTGATCTTGGATTGGGAGCTCTGGTGTTGGTTAATCTCCACCTAGAATTTTAACTCGAAGGGATGTCAGAGCGAGCTATCAAATAGATAACTCTACACCTGTCTATGTCGATGGTGGTTCTTATTCAATGGATGATTAAACAGGTACTTCAAGGGCTACCTCATATACATCAATAGTTGTTGGTGCTGGAGGTGATACTAGCTTAGATACCTCTATCTCTACTTCTACTTCTACGGCTACCTCTAGTACTAAGACCCTAGCTTGCTTCTCACTTTGCTATTGGTATTGGCTATTGGTATGGATCTAGTTAAGATGCTTTATTATATGTTTTTATCTTAGCTATTGGTACTAGTTATGTTGTTGAATAAACTTATGCTACTGGTGTTGGTGTTGGCTTAAGGTAAGAAACTGAAACTACTACGTCAGGTCCTGGATAAACTGTTACTGGTGTTGGACTAGGTTCTGGATAAAATGGTATTGTTGTTGGACTTATTGATTACTGCATGGACTAGTCTTAGTTCATCCACATACTTATTAAATCTAGTCATCCTTGTTGGGTCTACCATTTCTGAGTCGATACTTGCAGAGAACCAACTTTACAGTCTCTGGTGCAACTACAAATAACATCAATGAGTTTGTAACTAAGTAAAATTTATAGTTTTCAAAATGCCCATGAAATTTTTTTCGTTCAAGAGTAAGACAAAAATTATAGATTTTCTATTAGAGTTATTTTGAAAAAAATGTTAGAGTTTCTTATAAACTGAAAGACACTTAGCACAATAAAAATAATACAGTCCTTTCGGATCAGATTGGTATTAGAGCTAGAGTTTATTCTCCGGTGTTGTTTTGTGCAAATAATTGTTTAACTGTTTGCAAGTTTTATATGCTTACAAGGCTCAAGCTCAAGAGAGGAAAAGGAAAATTGGTGGGAGCAGAAAGGTCTCAAGAAGAGCCAAAGAAAAGGAGAGAAATATTTCCACAATCTCCACCACCTAGTTCACCTCCTAAGGAAGAAAAAGCCACTTTAAGCATGCCTCATAGAGAAGGATAAATCCATGAAGAAGTTTATCCCAAAGAGGAAGAAAGAGTGTTTAGGAAAGCATTCCTTGACATGAATGAGATGGTTAGAATCCTTTATCAAGAAAGGAATGAGAGATTAGAAGGAGAAGGATACAAAATTCACAAGGAAGTACAGGGATCTTTAGGAGGTCACAATGATGAAGATAATTCAAAGAAGGGAAATGGAGGAAATGGAGACAATGGAGAGCCATCATCTTCACCCTCATCATCATCATCCTCTACTTCTACTTCAATAAATCAGCTACACAAGTCAAATAACGCTGGTAAAAGTCCTTTTTAAAACTTGATGTTAAGTTTTAATTGCCAATGTTTAATGGTGAAGTCAATGCAGACAAGCTTGATAATTGGATTAGGCAATTGGATGTCTATTTGAGAATCCAAAACCTTCAAGATGATGATACCAAAATCCAATTAACTTCATTAAGAGTGGAAGGTGCAGCACTTGTTTGGGAGGAAGCCAAGACAAAGGAGGAGATCAAAAACATTGTAGGATTATTCTATCATGGTCAACTTTCATTACTGCTATAAAAATTTTTTTTTATCCATTAGCTCATATGCAAAAAGCCATAATGAACTAGAAAAACTTTAGGCAATGGAAGGGACAAAATGTGCAAGAGCATACCCAAGAATTTAGGAGAAGAGCTCTCTTATTAGGGGTAGATTTGCAGAGCCAAGATACTTTGCTCAAGTACATAGGAGGCTTACATAGCTACCTAAAACATACTATTCTCATGTTTAACCCCAAAATTCTAGATGAAGTATGTGTTCATGCCACATATCTAGAAGCTAGAGGGAAGAACATTTTTGAAGAAGGTAGAAAGAAACCTTTTAAGGGTAAAATCAAAGAGAAGACTTAAAAAGGTAAAAGAAAAAATAATGCATCTATTAATAAAGAGGGAGAAAATTTTGTTTGTAAACATTTTTCAAAATAAGGCCATGATGAAACTCATCATTGGAAATTACATCCTGAAATGACGCCAAAGAAATACAATAACAAAGGGAAACGGAAAACTGATGCTACAACTTAGCATGATTTAGGAGATTATTTAGGTGATGAATCTAATATTACAGCCATGGGATTGAAGAAGATGAAGGGAAACTTAATTGAAACTAAACCCAGTACTAGTACATCAAACTGTCACATACATGCTCCAAATGAAGAAGAAAGAATAGAACTGTTTCATGTGAGGGTCATATCCAAGCATACCAAGATTGACACATTGTTTGACAGTGGGTCACAAGAAAAATTAATCTCTGAATACTTGGTCAAGAAAACTAACCTTAAGAATATACCACATCCAAAACCATATCCATTAGGTTGGATTCGTAAGGATGCAAATTTACAGGTTTCAAAGAAATGCATATTGCAGTTTGCAATCACTACAAATTTTGTTGACACAGTTGAATTGGACGTGGTTTCACTTGACATAATAGGTATTGTGTTGGGGAGTCCTTACTTGTATGAAAGGAAAGCGATCTTCCATCTCCATGAGAAGAAATATCATTTATTCAAATATGGAAAGGATTACATTGTTAGATCACATCGCAAGAAGACAAACATTGCTATGGTAAATGCTGGATAGGTAAAGAGGTTGGTAAATTCAAGTAAGAATTTTGTTCTTCTAATGATCAAGAATAAAGCTGATGTTAGTCATGAATCATCTGAGGGATGTGATCCTAAGTTGAAATCAGATTTATATGGTGTAGTTAATGCACATCATGATATGTTTCAGCAGCCAACAGGATTTCCTCCAAAAAGAGAATTCAACATGAGATTCAATTGCAGCAAGATTGTCCTCTTCCAAACATTGGTATGTATCGCATGTAGATAATGGATAATGCTGAAATAAAGAGGCAAATAAAGGAGATGTTGGACAAAGGAATCATAAGGCCAAGAACTTCACCATGTGGTTCACTCATAGGCTTGATACTAAAGAAAGATGGGACTTGCCGCATGTGTGTAGATTTTCGAGCTTTGAACAAGATTACGGTAAAGAATCGTTACGCACTCCCAAGGATAGATGATTTGTTTGATCAACTGAAAGAAGAAATTTTTTTACAAAGTTATATTTACGAAGTGGATATCATCAAGTAAGAATTGAAGAAAGTGACATATGGAAAATTTCATTCGAAATCAAACAAGGAATCTTTGAGTGGTTAGTTATGCCATTTGGTTTGTGTAATGCAACAACAACTTTCATGCGTGTTATGGATAGTGTTTTGCGTCCATTACTTGATGAATTTGTGATTGTGTAATTATATTACATATTTATTTTCATCAAAACAAGAGAATAAGATGTCTTGCATGTGAATAGAGTGCTTGATATTTTGCAGAAAGAGAAATTGTTTCTTAAGATGTCAAAGTGTGAGTTTGGAAAGACTTCTTTGGTTTATTTGGGACATATTGTAGGAGGAGGAGATTTGAGAATTGATCCTTCTAAAGTGGAAGCCATTGTGAACTGGCCCACACCCAAAATAGTAACCGAGGTAAGAAGTTTCTTAGGGGCATCTCAATATTGGAGAAACTTTATTGCTAACTTTTCTTCCATCGCAGCTCCTATGCATGCAGTGACAAGTGTGAAGAAAGGCTTCCAATGGGGAGGAAAACAATAGCAAGATTTCGAAGCTTTAAGAGACAGGATAAATTCAACTCCAGTCCTTGCATTACTAAATTTGATACATCCATTCAAGATTCAAACTGATGCTAGTGATTATGCCATGGGCCTAGTTGTTTTGTAGAATGGTAAGCCTATCGCTTTTCATTCTGAAAAAATTTAATGGTTCTGCGACAAATTATCCTACATATGACAAAGAAATATATGTGTTGGTACAAAGTGTAAAGAAGTGGAAACACTACTTTATGGGTAAAGAGACGATTATGCATACCGATCACCAACCATTACAGTACTTGTAGTCACAAACAAAATTGCAGCAATCAAGACATTTCAGATGGATGGGATTTCTTCAACAGTTTCACTTGGTTATAAGATACAAGAAAGGTATTTTCAATAAATTTGCTAATATTATTTCAAGACCAATCATTAGTGCACCTACTTTACTAAAAAATTATTCTATTGTACATGAGAGTTACATAGAACAATATGCACATGATGTTGATTTTCAAGATGTGTATGCTACTTTGAGTAAAGGGAATCAAGTTGAAGAAAAATATTATCACATGCATAACAATTTGTTGTTTCAATTGGGTAAGTTTTCTATACCACAAGGAGAGAGGCTAAGTGTCATGAGAGAAGCTCATTCATCTGTTATTGTTGGACACTTTGGGGTAAGCAAAATGGTGGCGCATCTACAGAGGTATTGCTATTCACCTCGCATGGTAGATAGTTTGTCGCGTTTTATAAGAAGTTGTTCTATGTGTGCAACAAGTAAGCCTAGTAATAGGAATCTTGGGTTGTACATGCCACTGCGGGTACCATCAAGGCAATGGGAGAGTGTCTCCATGGAATTTTTTGGAGGTCTACCTATGTCAAGAAAAGAACATGATTATCTTTATGTAGTTGTGGATAGATTCAGTAAAATGTGTATACTTATGCCATGTAAGAAAACCATTACTGCTGAACAAACTGCTGAACTTTATTTTCAACATGTTTGGGTTCATTTTGGATTGCCAACTTCTATTGTTAGTGACAGGGATTCCAGATTCATTGGGAATTTTTGGTCCAATCTATGGAGTATGATGGACACAAAGTTGAAAAAGAGTACTGCTTTTCATCTGCAAATTGGTGGATAAAACGAGGTGGTGAACAGAACGTTGTGCATCTATTGAAAGGATATTGCAACAAACATCCTAAGTTGTGGGATGAGAAACTGCATTACATTCAGCACTCTTACAACTGGGAAAAACACTTTTCAACTCAAACATCACCTTTTAAGGTATGCTTTGGGTATTTTCCAAAATCGCCATTAGACTTCATCTTTGGAAGGAATGTTGCAATTGATGGCCATAGTGATATTGACAAGGCTCGAAAGTTCATTGATCAAATTCAGATTATACATCAACAAGTTCAAGAACAGCTTGAGAAAAGTCAAATGAAATACAAAGAGAGGCTTGACAAACATAAAGTTGATCATAAGTTTCAAGAGGGAGATGTATGGTTGCACATTATCAAAGAAAGGATGTAAGGGGAAGGTAAAAAGCTCAAACCCATTCAATATGGTCCATTCAAGATCATAAAGCAAGTTGGTAATAATGCATTTCAACTTGACTTGCCTTCATATATGAAAATGTATTCAGTTGTTAATGTTGAAAACTTACGTTTGTATGAGCCACCTTTGATCGATGATCAAGCAAGTGATGTTCAGCTACCTTCTACTGAATATTTCTCACCATAATTTCTTTTGAGCTCAAGGAAGATACAATTCTTGACCGGAGGACAAGAGCATCCAAGAGGGAAAGTGTTGACTACCTTCAAGTTGGGCTCAAAGGCACTAAACCAAGCAAGGAAAAGTGGATGGAGGTTGGAAAGGTGAGGGAGTTGTACCCTCATCTAATGAACAGGTAATCAAGTATTTTTGGGTCCAAAAGCTTCCCAATGGAGAGGAGTGATCAAGAGTTCATATTTTTTTCTCAAAATTGAAAGTTACATGATTGGGTTGAAACTAGGATAGTTGCATAGTTCTCATCTTCCTGATTCTGGCGTCGTGAATTGTTCGAAAAATCGATGTCGTATGAGGGAGATATCGCGTTATGATCGAAATATCAAATAGGTAAATTTTGCAACAGGTTTGACTGGGATGCCCAGTCAGCATAGTGGATGTACAGTTAGCAAAAAAGAATATTTCAAAGAATATTCCTTTTCTCTGGACCAATCAACGGAGGACAAGTGGCACCATTTTATTTGTTGGATGGGTTGTACGTTTTGGTTGAATGGCCAATCAGAGGGTGACACGTGGCTGGACCTGAGGCTGCCACATGTCCCCTTAGTGGTATATTAAAAATTTTGGTTGAGTTCTGCAAGGCTCAACCCTGCGACCTCCGGCAAAGAAACCACATGACTCCACCGCTCGAGCTACACATTGGTTCTTAACTAGCATAGGAGTCGGGTTATATTTTAAGTTGAACGCATTAACGTTTGGGGGTTCAGACCATCGGCGGTCCCACATATGTTGTCACATAGCGTTAAATTTTTTTTTATAACATGTCGTCTATCCGACCATTCCATCCAACCAGTGTTTCCGTTATGTTGTTCCCATGGCAACAGTCACCACAAAAACTTCGTGCATTTTATTAAACAGGTCTCCGTTAACCTTGTTTCAGTTCTGTTCAACCTGTGATTGATGCCTATAGTTCCCTAATAATAATTGAGAATGTGGGTTTGGGGTGCGCATGTGGCCACCCCAACTGCAAAACTTAAATGCCAATGCTAGCTCGGCATTTAAGAATAGTGAACTTTTAGCAAGCGTGTTTTTTATGGTGGAATTTGCCAAATTGACTCTAGTTAAGTGGTGTCCTCCACATTTAGTGGAGTTTTTTTACGTGTAACTGGGAAAATGAGTAGGAGACTCAATTTTCACCCATTTAGAGTGAATGAAGAGTCATTCTAGACTAATTGGAGCATTCTGGAGCCAACAGTGCAGAGAAAATAGCCCTTAAAGGCCTATAACTGCATGTATTTACAAAATTTTGAGCATAATGAAAGATGGACATGCCATTGGGTGTTGGACCAGCAGATGTAGCCCAGGAGGGGTGAACTGCTTCATCGTTCCTGTTGTGTAAATTTTATGTGGTGACTTATTTCACTGTTTTACACTGTTGTTCAGTGTTATTTTGTGCTTATTTCATGCTTCTAATTATCTAAAATCATCTACAATTCATGGTTAAAATCCTCAATCCTTAAGCAAACTAATGAGAAAACTATGTGTTACACCATTTTTTGGTCATCTAACTCTTCATCATTAGATGGACCCAAGTACACCATGTAAGACCAGTTTTACCCCAAGTAAAACTGCTTTCACTATGTTAATTAGGAAACCCCAAAAGGAATAATTAATTAAACCATAATTTAATTATTATTCCCAGTCATGTTTAACCCTAAAACAAAGAAATTAATGAGATAAACCCATAGTTATCTTATTATTTTCTAGGAATAATTATTTAAATAATATTCCTTGTTAAATATGACCAAATCAACCACCATTAATCAACTAAATCATTATTTATTTGATTATATCCCAACCACTTCCTTTAAAAGATAAATAAATCATTTATTTATTTATTTTTCACTAATCAAGGGATTTGACCCAAGTCAAACACCCTTTCCCTCCAACAAATAATAATAAAATATTCCATAGAGGTGGATCTAGATTTGGTTAACATTATTTTAATCATGCACCAAGAACTAGAATGACCCAATATTTTGTTATAAATAGGAGGGTTTTCCCCTTCATTCTTCACCTTTTGTTGCATACTAGATCACTCTGGATCTATACACTCGGTCTCATTTTCTGCCATTGTTGCTCCCATTGAGCTCTACCTTCTACATTGGGTTTTCTACATCTACAAGAGAGAGAAAGCTTAGATCTGAAGTGCCGAGGACTACAAAGAACCCATCCCATTGAGGAGATCTGGATACACCTTCTTGTTTCCTCCCAGGTGCCCTGTAATATAAAAATTCATTCAAAAAAATCGTGTTCTTGTCTTGTCTGTTGGATGCATGGAGCAAACTCTTTACTTTACTGCTTAATATCTTTCCATTTATAGATCTGTTTGTTGCAGCACTTTAACTACTAATTGCAGATCTGAAGATGTTTTGCAGCCATTATTGTTGTTAGGGCTATTAGTTATGCGTAGCTAAAGTGGTTCTTTTTCGTATGCTCCGACAAAGAATTCATACTAACACTATGCACATGTTTATAAACTGAAAAGACACTTAGCACAAAAAAACTAATACAGTTCTTTCAAATCACCTGTTTTTAAGGAATCCCTAGAAAATAGGGTAGGAATAGTAGATTTTGGGATTTTTCCAGATTTGGTGTAACTAATTGGATGAGTTCGACCTAGATGGATGGGATTAGGATAATATAAGGCGGTTAGAGACATTTTAGCATATTTTGTTTATTATTTCTCTATTTATACCAAGTTTATGAACTATTGTAACATGAAGAATTTGTATAATTTCATATTGAGACTTCTAAACTTTGTGAGTTAATTTGAGGAACCAATTCCAACTTATTTTTGTTGTTCAATGTTCTGGATGGTTGAATGAGCTTGTAGTAGCTGATAAGTTTTTCAAGTGTGCAAGGCAAGGGTGGAGGGCCCCCACACCAAGATAAGTACACTTCTTGGTTAATTTAGCTTGATTTTCATAAATAGTTTTGCTTCGTATTTTTTCAGTTAATTAGATGGATGATGATTTGTTATGATTTATGATGAATCTTGGTTTACTTCTAATCTACATATGAAGGGACAAAATAGTGTTTAATTTAAACTCTCCTTCTATCTGATTCAAGAACAATAAATAGAATTCATCTTTCTTTTCCAAGTTGAGTTATTTACTTATGCTTATGAATCTTGGTTTAATTCTAAATATGCATATGAAGGGACAAACCAATGTTTAATTTAAACTCTCCTTCTATCTGATATAAGAGAAATAAACTAAATTCATTTTATTTTCCTTGTTTAAAGCAATTTCTTGAATTTCTAGTCTTAAATACAATAGTAACCATGATGAATGAAATTGTGAAGAAGAAGAACATGGACCTCCTCAGTTAGGAGCCTCTTCTATTACTCTTTATGCTTCATAAGCTATTGTCCATCAGTGAATTGATTTCTCTTCAAGAAATTAGTACTGTAGGGAAGGTCAAATAGGATCTCCTAAGTTAGGAGCCTCTTCCCTCAAATATTACATATTGAATTAGAAATTTCTTAGTTAAATTTTATATCTGTAATATGCATTCCTTTAGTTTTAACAATTTATCTTCTACAAGATTGAATACATCTGATATCCATATATTTTGGACATGCTTCCAAGTTTACAAACCTATTTTGATAATAAAATACTTGTGTTAGTTTACCCAGTAAATTGACCCAACATTTTTGGTGCCATTGTTGGGGAAGCATACATCAACATAGTCAATTAGAAGATAAAAAATAAAAAAATTGTTGGCTCGATGGGTCCTAACTCACGCTTGGTGGTTAAGGTTTTTCCAACAAACCCCTATACTAATGGCCCTTTCGGCAATGGCCCGCAGAGAAGACCAAGGTCTCATCTGAAGTATTATGTGAGGGTGCTAGAACCAAGTTTCCGCACCCAGAGAGAGAGAGAGAGAGAGAGAGAAGGTTAATAAAAGGGGGAACCTTTAGATCTATCAGTCTTGCACTAAATAAGCCCGTAACCCAGGATCCACAACAATAGATCCAGCAGATACTTCGCAGAAGATAGAAATTAACCAATCAATTACGTAAACTAGATCTATTCATTCATCACATCGCATCCATGTGCGTACCATTAACAATCATAACCACAAAGATATATTTAAGCAATAAGTGCAACACAGAGATCGCAAAACAATATTCTCATGTAATTTTAACCAGATTCCACTTACAGACTATTTAATCGGCCTACGCACACAGCCAGCAGGGTCCACACATAGCAGGACTCAGGGTCTCTGTGCACACAGCCAGCAGGAGCCAATCGACGTAGCAGATTCGCGGTTTAGAAATCAATTCTATATCTATGCTCTCCTACCTCTAGACTCAATCTACTCATCTAGTTATAGCATGCTAGTCTTCGCTATCCTATGTTCCCCAAACCATGGTTTGCAGACCCTTGGCCTACCCTTTTGACCCATTACAAATGATTGGTGGTTTTTGACCCATCCTAACCCTCTGCACTAGACTAAATATTGAAAAATATTACAAAATTGGACAAAAATAAGGCGAGGAGACCTTGATCCAATAGTCCCCCAACACAATCTTGTGACTCGTCCTGAGTCACAACGCGGGTCAGATCTTCATCCTGTCTTTGAGTTGTTCCATGTCAATAGTAAGTGGAGGAAATATGTGAAGGCTCTATGCAGCAGCCATCTGTGTGATCTCCACCAATTTCTGAGATGTGGATCCTTTCGTGGCAACAATGACACTATCAAGAGCTTGGTTCAACTATCGTACTGCACCGTCTATGTCCTGTGAAATCTTAAGGCCGTCCTCCAGCCAAGGTGTCAAATGGTCACTGAGGATCTGCCTTTTTCCTTGGAGTGCAACAATGTCACTGTGAAGCGCGTGACTGGTTTAAAGTCGTGAAAAGTGCTGAGCTAGAACAAGGGTGGACATCGTAGCTTCCAGTTGCTCAAAGTCCCATTCCTTCTAAGTCAATTCCTGATCGATCTCGTAGAGGAGAGGATCGTGCTGCACCTGGGACCAAATTTCCATAGCATTTTCAAGCAGAGTGACACCCTGAAGGATTTGCGTAGTGATAGTAGTTGTGGCCTCTGTAATTAGTGCAGCTCGCTCGGTACATACCTTCGGGGGGGTTTCAGGCCGGAGCTTGGCCTACAACGAGGCAATCTCAAGTTTGAATTTGGCCCTGACAGTTGATACCTCAGTCTGGGATGCCTTCAAGGCAGTGATTAGTGTTTTGAACTTGGCTTGGGGCTTAGCAGAAGCAGCAATCACTTCTGGCATATCTTTACATAGTCAATTGAGCAGCTATTCCAAGGCAGCTTGATGTGAGATAATGGTGACATGCATAGCCTAGATCTGGGCAGCTTCAGCAACATGGGTCGCAATAGTCTGTTCGGCCTCACTGAGGTGTTGCTGGGTGCGGAGCTCTCGGTGCTGCAATTCACAGCTGATAGCGGTAAATAGTGTGTGCAGCTGCTTGTTGGTCAGTCATCTAACATCAAGGTCGACTGGGCATCCCCGGACTTGGTTGCATAATTTAGCGGGTTCCATTGTAAGGATAGCACCTGGGAGCTGGCATAGTCGGTTGTTCGCAGTGTTTATTAGGGTCGTAATGGGGCGCTGCTGGCCCAGTTGCCCCGTTTGATCCTCACTCGCTTGATTTTACTTCGCTTGATCTACGCACACTTTATTATGCCTTGCTTGATCTACGCTCACTTGAAGGGTGTCTTCTTTGAGCCGGAGGGCTAGTAGTTCTATCTGCAAAACTTCCATTGCAGCCTTGTGTTGTTCTTCCTAAGTAATCCATTGATAAAATACCGTGGTGGTGACTATATCTGCAATCTTTTCCATATCATCCTTTGTTAGGGTAACCTCCACGTTGGCGCCAGTCTTAATGGCGTTACGCTTCTTTCGAGGCACTTGAGACAATCCACAGGGCCATTTGAGACTCTTTTGGACCAATGTACTTGCATTTTCTTCATTGTTTATGTTTTGCTTCGGTGGGGAATCTGGCTC
This sequence comes from Pinus albicaulis, assembly GCA_034641835.2. Lineage (NCBI taxonomy): Eukaryota > Viridiplantae > Streptophyta > Pinopsida > Pinales > Pinaceae > Pinus > Pinus albicaulis. The sequence continues at coordinate 1,262,632,993 of CM076578.1, read as the reverse complement.
AGGCTGCATGGTAATACTTATGGTGGTCGCCTGCGGCATGACAGTAGGAATTTTGGGCATCGTTGCTGAGCTAAGCAGAACTATGGGCTTGGATACTGCATGGTGGCCAGACGTACCTGCTATGTCGAGGGCTGTGGGAGGGGCGGCGACCTTCCACTTTGCTGGCCAAGTATCTATGACCTGCTCAATTTCAGCCTCGGTAGTCATATATAAAAGACTATGCCAAATATGTTTTTTATGAGCCCGAATTTTCACATTGTGCATTGTTACCTGAAACGCAGCAATGTACTTATACTTGTCGTAGATAGTTGGGGATAGGCATGGTTGGGAATCAATGGCTGCTAAGATAGCACCATCATAGAGTAGCCAGAAGGTCTTATTTCCCTCAATCCACTGGGGGTCCTTGGAATCCCAGAGGTTGGCAAACCGCGCCCCTTCGCACATGCCAGGATCTGGGGGGGGAAAGACTGCTTCTTCCAGGGTTTCCCAGGTAAATAACACAATCAACAGGATCAACCATGAATAGTAGAATGCTTTGCCATGCTCCCGAGCCTCAAACAAATTGTCGAGGAATTCTTCTACTAGGTACTAGGATCAGTTAAAGTAGATGCCCCTTTCACACCAGCTCGCGACTTGAATTAGATGAGCAGGGGTGGTTGCTGCCTAACATTTCTGCATCATCTTGCAAGCAAGAATTTTAGTGCCCAGGCCTGTGTCGCGGTCATTGACTATATCAATTGGGAAGCCCCGCTTGTAACGATTGACCTTGTACTTGTCTTAAACAGTTTTAGCCAAATTATGCCCGAATTTCTTGCCTGTGTCATCACGCGGATTAGGCCCACACATAGGGAGGCCATTAATGTGGTGAATGAGAGCAGCATCTATCGGTATGCGGCCTTGGAGCCATAAGTAGCCATCGTGAATAAGTGCCAGAAATTGGCGAGCAACAAGGATGGTGATGTTGTATCGGCCGAAGTGAGGAAGGCGCAGTAAGTTCAAAATTTCGGTGTCGGCTAGTCCCTTGAACCAAACCATTAGCTCAAATTTGGGCACACCATCCTCAATGACTTGTTCCAAGTACAGGTGTGGAGCTAGCGAAGGAAAGTGTCCAGGTTACCCAAGTTATGATCATCAAAAGTGATGTGGGGGAGGTGGGCAACGATATCGCCCAGCTGAGGCACATATTTAGGGACCAACGACATCTGAAGACAGGAACGGACAACATCCATGTTGGGCATATGTGACACCATTCTGCATGGCCAAACATAAGGCGATAACCAGGTTAGCGGGGTTGCTTGCAGACCTTCTGCCATGAGCGCCATGGGGTTTGGAGAGGTGACAAGCAATTTCTTCTTAGGTAATTTCTTAGGGGAGTGTCAAATTTGGGGGGAAGTGCGAGGCTTTCCACCAATGCCACTATGCCTGCGTTAATTTCTCTTTTCCTTTTCGCATGGATGAGGTGGAAACGACTTTCGCCACTACGGGGGTAACTTCCCGAACTTCATCAGATCCCTCCTCTTCAGACGTCGTCTCAGGCAGGGAGCTAATGGGGTTGGTAGCATGCATCCTAGCTTGGAAGATAAATTTAGCAGTGCTACCGTCCGATGGTGTAGTTCCAGTAGTCATGTGGATATCCAGAAAATGATATATATCAGAGTAGTTGAAGGCCAACAAGTTAGACCAAAATGTGAACCCCGTAGCCTAAACAGTTCCCATATTATAGCCATCTTGAGGGAAAACCAACTCATATATCCTTAATTTCCCTTCAATATCATTATGGAAACGGTAAAAATTAATCGTAAGTCACCATATTAATTTTTTGTAACCCACTCCCTCAAATGCGAAGCACGGTTTCTGAACTTCCCACTCCGTTCCAACGGCTAGTTTTTCCCACTACGAATCCCACCGGTGCAGATGGCACACCCCCTGCGCGTCATCCCTGCTTGTTCATTCCTGCGCATCGGTCCTGTGTGTACCATTCGTAACACAGCTAATCCAACCATATATTCATTTGATCAGCATGGAGGAGTCTCGATAGGGCTTCAACCAACTTATGTTAACATGTCCTAGCATAAGATCACCGCGCAATGTAGCTAACCAGATGGATCCTCCGTCGATGATTTCCTTTACCATATAGGAACCTAACCAGTGCTGGTGGAACTTCCCTGGGTGTTTCACAAATTGGCTATCATATAGCAGGACCAATTCTCCTTCTAAAAAGACCTTCTGCCGAATATTTCTATCATGCCATGCTTTTTCTCGGTCATTCTGAACTTGTTGATGAAATTTTGCAATGAATCAATCTTCCTCTAAGGCGACTAGCTGCGCTAAGTGTTCCTCCATGATATCGGGCTCCGCCATGTTCATAAAGGTCGAGATGCGCAATCTAGGAACGATATATTCCATGGGCATAATGGCCTCCTTTCCATAAACCATCCAAAACAGTGTTTTCCCAGTCAAATTCTTGCACGTGGTATGATAAGCCCAAAGGACCGACGGGATACGCACATCCCAATCACTTTGATCAACATTACAGATCTTGGTAAGCGCCTATTCCAAAATTTTATTAAAAGCTTCTAGCTTCCCATTTTCTTGCGAGTGATATGAGGTACTTTTTGCATGGTGGATATGAAACTCATCAGTCAAAGATTATATGGTGTCATTAATTAAATGCGTACCTCTATCGCTCATCATGATCTTTGGAAAACCAAACTTGGTTAGAATATGTTCGAAAATAAAGTACGCAACGATATCTATAGTTCAATCCTTCACAACTTGTGCTTCCACCCATCTAGTTACATAAGCAGTCACAGTGAGGATGTAGCGGGAACCTATCTTCTTACTTGGTGGGTTGATGGGCCCAATGAAGTCTATTGCCCATTTATTGAATGCCTGTAGGGCCATATGTGGTTGTAAGGGCATTTCATTCCTGCGCGACGGTCTTCCTGTCCTTTGGCATGTGTCACAGGCTTTGCAATAGTCATGAGAGTCGCTATGCAGTGTGGGCCACCATAGCCTAGCTCTTAATATCTTCTGTGTCGTCACTTTTCCTGCGTAGTGACCTCCTGCTACGCCTCTGTGGGCTTCTGCTAAAATGGTTTGTATTTCATGCTCCAGTACATATCTTCGCAGTACCTCATTAGCTCCCAGCTTATACAAGTGGCCCGCGATGATGGTAAAGTCAGCTACGCGGGTTACCAGCTATTTTTTTTGTTGTACCAAGTATTCTATAGTTGCCTTCCCCATACTTAAGAATTGAATAATATTGGCAAAGTGCTCATCAACCACCTTTATAAAAAATAGCTGCACATCGGGCAATCCTTCCTCTAGGTTGGATGGTTCTTCACCACTCTCGATTTAGGACAAGTTGTCTGGTCCAACATTTAATTTCCCCGTCTTCACAATTATCTCAAACTCATATTCTTGAAATAGCAGTAACCATCAAAAAATATTCCCCCCCAACACAAGCTATTTAACGAGGTAATTCAAAGTGGAGTGATCTGTGAACATCTCAAAGTGTCCCCCCAACAGATAATGTCGGTACTTCTACAGGGCATACACCATTGCTAGCCCCTCGCGTTCCGTAGTGGAGTAGTAACACTTCGTGCTAGAGAATTTTCTACTAGCAAACGCAACCGGGGGGTCAATGTCCCCCTCCCCAGGTTACGTAAGGATAGCTCCTAGGACGATTCCTGAAGTGTCCATGTGGACATTGAAAACCTTCGTCCAGTCTAGAAATATGAGGATAAGTGCATAAACCATTTTTTCCTTGAGTAGCTCAAAAGTCCTGACACTCTGCGTCCCAAAAAAATAATATGTCCTTCCTTAGAAACTTTTCCATGGGTGTCGTGATTAGTGCGTACTCTTGAATAAACTTCCTATAGTAGCCTGTGTGCCCGAGGATGGAGCGCAGCTGTTTCTTAGTTGTGGGGACTACAAAATTGATGATTACTGCGAATTTGGCGGGATCAACTATCAGTCCTTGTTGACAGACTATATAGCCTAACAAGATCCCTAAAGGTACACAAAATATGCACTTCTTAATATTTAGGGAAATCTATTGCTTTCTAAAGGCGTCCAACGTCATGCACAGGTTCGAGACGTGCTTCTTTACCAATACAAATACTATCCAATCATCAAAGTATAATTCCAGGAACTTGTGAATGAACTCCTTGAATACTGCAACCACTACTCGTGAAAAGATGGAAGGGGAATTTTTGAGCCCAAACGGCATGACAGTGTACTGGAAGGATCCCCACTTGGTGGCGAAAGTAGTTTTGCTGTGATCTTCAGGTGTGATCTTGATCTGATGGTAGCTCGAAAACCCATTAGTGAACAAGTATGCTTCCTACCCTCCCACAATTTCGAGGATTTCATCAGAAAATGGTGTAGGGAAGGGATCATGTACGCAAGCATCATTCAGCTTATGCAGGTTGAAACAAATTCATATTTCTCCTTTAGTATTTTTCTCTTGGACCACCATAGGGCTTACCCAATCTGACTATTACTAGTCCGATGATACATGCGGCTAGAATTTTGTCGATTTATTCTCTGACTTTCTGCTTATACTTGGGGTTCAATCGGTAAGGTCACTACTTCACAGGGCATGCATCTGGTTTTAAAGTGATTCGCATGACACCCAGGTCCCCTGTAATACCTTTGAGTTCTGAAATTTTTGTAAGAAACAGATTCTGGTACTCCATGAGAAGTTCTGCGACTTTCCCGATGGTATCATCATCCCAGTAATCCCCAATTCTAGCTAGCTTAGGTTGTTCTTCTATTCCAATGTTGACTTCCCTTAGCTTAAGAGGCTTGTTCACATCAATGATTTGCAGTGGGGGTCTAGCAACTGCTCATTCACCCTCTGATTTTGGGATAGTGATATTTCGCAGGTCTTCATCACATTCCTCCATTGATATATTACAACAGTTAGCAATATCCTGCATCTGTGTATCCCAAGCCAGTTCCCCATACTCCACTCGAGGGAATTATTCATCAAATACTAGGGCATCTATGCCTTGCAATGCATCGTCTAATTCCTCAGTTCTGCCTATCAACTCGAACGTCCCCACAAAATCATCCCTCATGGTCTCCTAGTGAGAGGTTCACTGATGTAGCTCTGCACCAAATACCATGCAGTGGGGATTGGTCCCAAGGCATAAATGAACAGGTGGACCCATTCATCCTTGGTCATTTCGCACCACACCTCCATCCATGCAGATAAGTGCTTGCGCAGGTTCCCTTGGCCAAGGAAAGTCTCCATGCGTAGGTGAACCAGGGGTGCAAATCGTAGGATCATCATCTTGCGACATTCCTCCCAATCCTGAAAATTCCCCTTATGAGTTTCCCAGCAGCACGTAGGGGTCACATGCATGGATAGGTTTAAGTTCCCACTTCTTCGTTCCCTTGGTACTTCTACTTCTAATGCTCTAAGGAAATCCCTAATGCTACGAGAATCATTAAAGTAAGGTAGCTCCCTTACCTCTGAAGAGATACACCAGAAATTCTTTATGATCCTAAGACATCGTAGCGTAGATACATCATGCAACCAGTTCTGCCAATTTTCGATCTCCCCATCAGAATCAGAGTGGTATTCACTGTCTTTCTCCCAGCACAATACGCCATAAGCCATAGGGTTAATCCAATCCTTGTCCCTGGTGTTTATTTTATAGATATGATCAATGTCATCTTTTTCACGCATGGGTTCTGTATATCATTCTCCCTCTGCTGGGTCTAGAGGGACTACTACTCTCGCACCCTCATTCTCAAAAACCATGCTCCTTTTCTTCAAGTTGATAATGCCTCCCATGTCTATAGCCCAGTCCAGTCCTAGGAGCGCAAGATAGGGGTCCACATCCTCTTCAATCTGGATTACTTCAAAATCTGCGTATACCTTAACCCTTGCGATATCTACCATAATCTTTGATATTTTTCCAACGGTATGATCTTCTATTGGTTAGACATGCACAGATGTATAGTATACCATTCCATCTTATGTTCTCCCATCCTTTACCATGTCTGTTTGGGCATTACATTCGCATCGGATCCCAGATCCAGGATGACCTGATCCATTTCATAATAGCCAATCTGCGCAATTAGCTGCATTTCTCGACCAATGCATTTCTTATGCTTGTAAAGTTTGTGGACATCTTTAACTTATGATGGGGGTTCAGTATTTTCTGCACAATTTTCTTTCAATTCTTGAATATTTTCTACTGCCTTATGGTTGTGTAACAACTTCATACATGCCAGTAGGAATGGTTTAACTTCTCCGTCTTATTTTAGGTTTGTTGGAGCTTTGGAGGTAGATGCCTCGTCTTTGGTGAAGTCTTTGCAAGCCTCTAGTAAGGTCTCTTTCTCCTTCTGTAGGTCTAGGCTTTCCTTTTTTATAGCAGTTTTTCAGATGAGGGTTTCAGCCACAACTCTTTCCTTAGCTCCTCCCATATCCATGCCACTGCACGTAATGACATTAATACTGGGCTCCTTATCACGTGGTTCTACCTTAACCTTTTGTACATTATGTGTTGGAGTCTGATGTTTCTCCTGCATCTTTGCTATCAATACCGGACAATCTTCGATCACATGATCCAATTCTCTGCAATATCTACAAGATTGTTGTGCAGGGTTCAGAAAGTGCCTTGCGAAGTGCCCTAATTCTCCATAATTATAGCAGATCAATTGCCCTATTCCCTGACCTGCACTTCTGCCTCTCCCCCTGGCCTCTGGCAGGGGAGCCTCCTCATCCCAAGGGGGATAGTGGTGATGAGGGGTCAGCCTATATCCTGTATGTCTGATAGTTGTGTTCATCATGTTCCACAAATGAGCAGAATCAACACCATTGTTTCTTCAACTCTGGGACATAGGCACCAAGACAGGGGCAGTGGTTGGTGTCATGTAGTCCAGCTACAGGGCAGTCAGCACACCATAACGTGGGGGAACTTGGTCCTACATCCTTTTTAGGGCGCAATGGGTTTGGTGCCTGCATGTAATCTACTAGCAGAGAGCACTGTTGGGTGTGGAGCCTGATTATCTTGTTTATTTTGTATCATAGTGTTGGACCGTTGTACCTTAATGGGGCGGTAACACCTCCAGTAATTAAATGTTGCCTGGGGGGTCCAGGGGGGCCTTGTAAAAGTATAGTAATTTCTAGTCAATCTAGGCCATTTATTAGGTGGAAGATCTAACGGTAGAAGTTATGTTTAGTTTAGGGTTTTTTATCCTAGAAGAAAACCCCTCGCTTGTATGAGGGTATTGTATTGTGATTGTGTATTGTATATGTATTCTCAGAGGGAGAAACATATAGGGAGACTGTGAGAGAGAATAGAGGATATTACAACGGATCTACTGTAGGTTGTGTCTCTTCATTTTGATGGATAATAGAAAGGAAGGACTGGTTGTTCAGGGTGGATGTAGCACAAACTGGGTGAACCACGTATATCTATGTCTCTCTGGTTTTATGTGTTTTCTGTGTTTTTGTTTTCCGCATATTTTATGTGCTCCATTGCTTTGTAATATATAATTTTCTAACAGGCACTGATCCTTGGTATGGCCTGACACCCTGCATCTTATGCACCAAATGTATGGACTAACTTCTTTTCCTCACTACTTTCGCAAATTCTGGATTTCGAGGTGCATTGTCTCCAGCTGTCCCTGGATCTGCTGTACCTCAAACTGGGCATCGTCTCTTGACGCAGCTTCTAGCTTCATGGCAATCTCCAAGTCTTTCTCTTGTGTGTCAATTTCTTGTTGACCCATAGGCCCGCGTAGGTGAGGTAATAGCATGGAAATGAACCATTCCTTGTGTTTTCTATCCTCATACTTAAATTCCCCATCTCTGATAACCTTCTTTAGCCATTGATCAACCTCCCATACTGACTCAATGGGTCCTTGTTTAAAGTCTTTCAAGTCAACCACCAGTTGAGCATAGGACTTAGGTTTCTGAAACTGCTGTTTTAAATCATCCTTAATTTCTTATATTGATGGATCTGCATGTTGGCCTACGTACCCCATCAACCAATCTAGGGCCCTTCCTTCAAAGGTGAGGGATAGTTGCACCATTTTTACAACATCACTAGAAACATTTTGTGCAGTCCATATTGATTCTGCTAAAAACCAAAATCATTCCATGTCTTCATCTCCCACACCCTTGAAGGTGGAAAAATTTATGTGTGTGGCCATATCTTCTTCCGGTAGTGGCAGAGGGGTAGGGGAGTTCTTGCCCTTAAACTGATTCGATGATGGTGTAGCCAGAGGACTAGTCCCTACGTGCGCAGATGGCTCTCTTAAGGGGTTGTAGATGGATCTATCCCCTTATTGGTTGACTCGGTAGTACTTACCACTTCGTGTTGTACTCTCACCCTGGTCAGAGGTCATTCATTTGGTGTGGCTGCACAAAATGCCTTTTTTTCACAGTAATATTTTAATTAGTAGTGGCAATGTTTGCAAGAACTTACCTCGGAATCCTTTGAAGAACCTCCACTCCGCTTTAGAGTAGGATAAAAACTGATTGAATACGAATTGTGTTACAAATCCTCCTAGCACACTATCCACCCAATGATCTACAATTTGGGTGAATGTGTTGTCATCCTTCTACAACTGTTGAATCAATTCCGGAGTCCATTGCATAACATGATCGTCTTTCCAACACGTCTAGAATTCTACTATCCTTTCTAGCCATTTCTGTAGCTCATGCGCAAAAGTTACAAAGAAAATTTCATATAATTCTATGAAAATATATGTGCTCTTCCACTTCTCAGTTGTTATCTTTGTGCTTTGATTCTCTTTTATGGAAAATTCCTGAATCTGTTTTTCAAACCAGTCTTTGAGATCCAATTTCTCAGGTCACCAACGGCCTCGTGGAATTACACGATCTCTCTCAAAATTCTCCCGGTCCTGACAACGGAACCATTTGTTGGCTCAATGGGTCCTGACCCAGGTTCGATGGTTAAGGTTTCCCAACAAACACCTATACTACTGGCCCTTTCGGCAATGGCCCATACAGAAGACCAAGGTCTCACCTGAAGTAGTATGGGAGGGTGCTGGAACTAGGTTTCCACACCCAGAGAGAGAGAGAAGGGTAATAAAAGGGAGCACCTTAAGATCTATCAATCCTGCGCTAAATAAGCCCGTAACCTAGGATCCACATTAATAGATCAAACAGAATACTTTGCGGAAGATATCAATTAACAAATCAATTACATAAACCAGATCTATGCATTCAGCACATCGCATTCATGTGCATACCATTAACAATCATAACCACAAAGATATCTTTAAGCAATAAATGGAACACATAGATCGCAAAACAGTCTTCTCATGCAATTATAACCAAATTACACTTACGAACTACTTAATCGGCCCACGCACATAGCCAACGGGGTCTGCACACAGCAGGACTTAGGGTCTCCACGCACACAGCCAGCAGGAGACCTTACCCAAAAAATTGATGCAACATATTCGCAGTTTAGAACTCAATTCTATCTCTATGCTCTTCTACCTCTAGACTCAATTTACTCATCTATTTATAGCATGATAGTCTGTGTTATCCTATGGTTCACAAACCGTGGTTTGCGGACCCTTGGCCAACCCTTTTGACCCATTACAAATTATTGGGGGTTTTAGACCCATCCTAAATATTGCAAAATATTACAAAATTGGACAAAAATCAGGTGAGGAGACCCTGCTCCAACAAAAATAAAAAAATAAACACATCAAAAACAACAATAACTTAGTTTTTCTTTTATTTATGTTTCTTTATGCCTAGAGATAGAGATCCAAAAGGTAGCTCAATTAAAAAAAAAAAACCCAACAATTCAACCATTCGTAGGGGCAGGACCATTAGGACTAACAACACCAGTTGCTGGGAGACCAAGTCTAGAAGAATTAGATGAAAAGCAAAGATCAGGACAAAGGTTGACTTTAAATGAAAGACAAACCTTGTTAGCCTAGGAGGTAAAAAGGAAGCAAACACCAAAAGAAACACCTTTCATAGAAAGACAAAAGGAAACAAGGAGACCATTTGTTAAACAATTACAACAACGAGTTCTTGAACAAATCAAGATAGTTAAGGATACACCAAACCAACCTCATATTGAAACAATACAAACAATTGAAAAGGAAATGACTGAAGAAGTAGAAGGATCTAATATAGCAGTCATGACTCCATAACAAAGACTTCAATATGAGAAACAACAAAAGGAATGGCAGAGAAAAAGAGAGGAAGACAAAACAATAGAAGCGGAGAGAAAAAGACAGGAAGAAGCAAAAAGAGAGTATGATAACAAAAGATAACAATATATTGAACAATACAATGATCAGGAAGCTACCTTTGGATTCCCAATATTAGACACAAGAGAAATACTAGGAGAAGAAGTGAAAATGAAAAACATTCCACCTATTGTTTGCCCAATTTTTATAGAATGTCAACCGAAGATCCTAACTCATTTATGTTTTAATTTCATATCTTATGTCGAACTTATGGATACACATATGACACACATAAACTTCGTCTCTTTCCTACTACTTTGAAAGTAGCATCACTAAAATGGTTTATGGGTTTAGGAGAACATGCCATTGCTTCTTGTGATGACATGAATAGAATTGTTCTTAAAAAGTATCAGGCCTATTGCAAGGATAGAGACCCAAAAGAATATATTTTCATAATGACACAACAAGAAGATGAAATTTTGGAAGAGTACATAGAAAGATTTCTCTACAATTTAAAAAAATCCAAACAACATTCTCTGAATCTTGATACCATCTGCACAATTTTTCTTAAAGGTATCAGAGATGAATACTTAGATATTCTCAATGTGATGGGAAAAGGAGATATCTCAGACCTACCATTTTATGAGATTGCTGAACTATGTGAAAATTATTCTAAGGGAAGAGAAAAAAGTGGAAAAAGGGATGCTACATCAAGAACTTCCAAATTTGCAACAGGAGGAGTAACAAGAGCAGAAATAAGAAGTTTTCTAGAAAATTTTAAAATTGATCTTTTAAGCACTTTAAGAACACAAGTTGAGGTTTTAAAAGAAAAGAATAAGAAATAAGAAAAAGATCAAATACTATCAATATTTTGTCCAAAGTGTAGGAAGAAACATCCACTTACAGAATGTCCTTTGGATAGTATACAAGTGTGTGGACTTTGTACAGAGAATCATGCAACTGAAAACTGTCCAAAACTTAAATAATTGCAAATAGAAGAAGTACAAGGGACATATTCTCTTTAATATATGGCACTAAGGATACCTTGGCAACCAAGGATTCCTCAACAATTCCCTCAACAAAACCCCCCAAAATTATCAGTATCCTCCTCAGAATTCATGGAATACGCCAATGCCATGGCAGGCTTGGCCTCCACAATAATACCAAAGCCAACCTGCACAAGGTTGGATGGGATATAGTTATGGAAACCAGCCACCTCAACAAATTTATCCTCAACAATACCAACATCCATATCAACATCCATACAAATAGCCATTAGGGGAATTTTGAGGTCTAAAATGGACCTCCTAAGAAAAATGTAAAACAAAAATAAAATTTATAAGAACCAATAGGATTCAAGATGATGATGTCAACCATGGGGGATGATTCACCATTTTTTAAGTAAAAGGGTAAAAATATTAAAAAATAATAAAATAATAAAATAATTTTTCAACTCGTATTTTCAACTTATCTCCCAAATTTTTTACTCAAATTTCAAGCAGGAGTACTCGTTGGATGCAAAATTTAATTTCTTATCCAAGGAGTACCCATGTCACATACTTTCTATGGATCCTTCTACACAAAAAATGAGAAATACATGAAAAACATGATCACAATCACGTTTTCCATGTATTTCTCATTTTTCGTGTAGTAGGATCCATGAAAAGTATGCAAAATGGCTATTCCTTGGATGAGGAATTAAATTTTGCATCCAATGAGTACACCTATGCAAAATGGGTATTCCTTGGATGAGGCATTAAATTTTGCATCCAATGAGTACACCCACTCGAAATTTGAGTAAAAACTTTGGGAGATAAGTTGAAATATGAGTTGAAAAAGTAGTTTTTTCTTTTTTCCCTCTAAAATTTGATGATGTAATCAATCCTTATTTTATAATTTCCACTATTATTTTATAATTTCCTTAGGAGGCCCATTTCAGACCTCAAAATTTCCCTAATGCATATCCTCAACAACCATTCCAATACCAACAATTACAAAAACATCCTCAACCAATGTCATTTCCACAAAAAAATCCTGCACCATTTCTATCTTAACCTCATCATCTTCAACTACCTTCTAACCAACCCCCACCTAGACCAACTCAATTACCAGCTCAGCGAGTAGTAAATCCTAGTAACAAAGTGGATAAGCCAACATACAATGTGAAGGAAGCAACATATTTTCCTACATACTTTATTCTTCCCATAGAAGATGTCCACTTAAGGTCTGAGAAACCGTTACACAAAGATTCTCCACCAATCATAGATGAACAAACTGAACAAGGGGAGCAAACTGAAAAATCCCATCTAGGAAATCAAATTCAGAAAGGAAAAGCTATTATGACTCAAACACCACCCTATCTAGAGAGGTTAGTAGAGTAGAAAATTCTAATGTCTCTTCCTGAATTTGATATTTTGGATGAATTGAAGAATTCTTATGTCAAAATTCCTTTTTTGTAAGATATAAATGATATTCCAGTTTATGCAAAAACAATAAATGATTTATGCATCAAGGAAACTGGCTGAAAGAAAAGAGATCCACTCACAATCCAGGTCATTGGAAAATTAGCTAGTCTCATGTCTACAAAAACAACAATTGAAAAATATATCGACCCTGGGATCCCTATGGTTACCATTTCGATCAATAATTTTTTAGTTCCAAATACTTTAATAGATCTGGGAGCAGCTATAAATGTTATGTCTACAAAAACTATGAAACACTTTAAATTGCACAATATTAGACCTACTACTACAATTTTGGAGCTTGCAGATAGATCTAAAGTTGTACTAGAAGGAATATTAGAAGATATCATTGTTTCTTTGGATTCATGGGAATATCATGTATACTTTCTGATCTTGCAGCCAAAAAAAAATTTAGGAGGACATTCTTTAATTCTAGGCAGACCATGGTTAGCCACAATAGATGCCTTCATTGGATGCAAATCAAGAAATATGATCATAGCACATGGGGATGAAAGGAAACATGTTACACTCTATCCTCCAGAACAATCTCCTTCTTTATTATCATGGCTTGATGAACAACAACAAGAAGAAACTCAATCTGTTCTCAGTATTAATCAAGTCTTTAATTTTAGAGAAGAGGAAGAAAATGAGGATCTATTAGACCTTTTCATCTCAAAATCTGATATTTCGAAGCAGCTTAGAATAACACAATATGAATCTGCAAGTCATCTTTTCAATCAATGATTCCCGGAAAAATGTACTATTCAATCATTGCAAAATTCATTTGACATTTTTTTCTTGTTAACTCAATTACCAATTCACAGAGTAAAATCATTGAAATTAGTCCTAGAAGGAATTTGAATATTGGTAATAATTTACAATCATCACAAGAACAAGAGGTAATAGCATTATTACAGAAATATTCAAAAGCTTTTTCCTAGGATTACACATACATGCAGGGAATTCATCCAAAGACATGTATTCATAACATCTACACTTGTGATCATATCAAACCAATGATACAACCACAAAGAAAAATGGATCCTATGATGAAATAAATGGTGAAAGAGGAATTGCAGAAATTGTTACAAGTTGGATTTATCTATCCTATTTCTGATAGTCAACGGGTTTCTCCTTAGTTTTGGTGCCAAAGAAAAATGGAAAGTGGAGGATATGTGTAGACTATAGGGATCTGAATAAAGCCACATTAAAATATCATTTCCCGTTACCATTTATTAACCAAGTACTAGATTCATTAGCTGGGAAGAAATTGTTTTATTTTCTTGATGGATTTAGTGGATACAATCAGATTAAGATAGCATTGGAAGATGAAGATAAAACCACATTTACTTGTCCATGGGGAACATATGCATATAATGTTTTTCCCTTTGTGTTATGTAATGCACCTGCTATTTTTCAAAGGGAAATCCTTGCAATCTTTGCTGATCTAATCCATGAATGTGTAGAGGTCTACATGGATGATTTCATTGTATATGGATGAACATTTGATGATTGTTTGAATAATATTGAAAACGTTTTAAAAGGATTCATAGAGACAAACCTATCCCTTAGTAATGAAAAATGCTTTATGATGTTAAATGAAGGTATAGTGTTGGGACACCATATTTCTTCTTCAGGAACCAAGGTGGACCTAGAAAAAATACATGTCATTGTGAACTTAATGCCACCAACAACAAAAAAATAACTAAGAATTTTCTTGGATATGAAGGCTATTACATGAGATTCATTGAGAATTTTAGTAAAAAAGCTCTACCTCTATTCAAGTTACTTGAAAAATATGTTGAGTTCTAATGGAAAACAAACTGTCAAAATGAATTTGAAATATTAAAAGGAAAATTGTCAGTTGCACCCATTCTCCGAGGACCAAACTGGTTATTCCCATTTCATATATTCACTGATGAATATGATAAAACTATAAGAGCATCACTTGGAATGAAAGAAAATCAGTTTAATTATGCCATATACTTCATAAGCAAAAACTTAACACCAACAACTATACAATCACAGAAAAAGAAATGTTAGTTGTTGTTCATGTAGTTAATAAGTTTATGAATTATATAACAGGTTATCAAGTATTCATTCATACAAATCATTCATCCATAAGATACTTAATGAAAAAAGAAATAACAAATGACAAGATTACTAGATGGTTGTTACTAGTGCAAGAATTTAACATCACTATTCTAGATCTACCAGGTAAAGACAATAAAGTAGCAGATTTTCTATCAAGGCTTCAGTCACCTAGCGATCCAATCAAACAATTTTCTAGATGAAAATTTATTTGTTATAAGAGTTAAAACACCATGGTTTGCTGATGTAGCCAAATATTTATCATCTCGAATATTACCATCTCATTTCACCAATAAACAAAAAATAAAAATAATTAGAGAAAGTGCTAGATATACGTGGGTCAATGGTGACCTCTTCTATACTAGTTTTGATCTATTAATAAGAAAATGCGTTAGAGAAGATGAAATTATGGATATTTTGAAAGCATGTCATGATGAACCATGTGGTGACCATTTTGCAGACAAGCAGAAAACATACAAGGTTCTCAAACTTGGCTACTATTGGCCAGCAATATTCAAGGATTTGAAAGCCTATGTTAAAATATGTGACAACTGCCAAAGAACTATAAGACCTGTGGTATAAGATGAAATTCCATTAAAGCCACAAGTACTCATAGAACCATTGGGGCAATGGGATCTAGAATTTGTGGGACCTATTAATCCACCTTCAAACAAAAAGAAGTACATTCTAGTATGCACATATTATGTTACAAAGTGGGTAGAGGCGAAGGCAGTGGAAAGAGAAACAGAAGACACAGTAGTCTCATTCCTCTTGGAGGAAATATTTTTCAGATTTGGAGTTTTGAGACAGATTTTCAATGATCAACGAGCTTCACCTCCAAACTTGTCCAAGATCTTACAGAGAAGTATAATATCAAACACAGAAAATATACTCCATACAATCCTCAAGCAAATGGATAGGTAGAGTCGACAAATAAAGAGCTAGAAAATATCATGACGAAAATAGTGTAAATGAACAGAAAGGATTGGTTAGAAAATTTAAGATATTCATTGTGGGCATACAATGATTACATGGAAAAACAAAACTGGATTCATTCCATACCAGTTTGTATATGGTAAGGAAGTTTTGTTACCCATTGGATTTCAAATTCATACATATAAACCTGCAGAAAAATTGAGAATGGAATTATCTAAATCACAACAACATAGATTCATGTAATTGAATGAATTATATGAAATAAGACAACAAGCAATAGAGGATACAACACTGGTGCAACAACAGAGAATCAAGTGGCATGACAGACTCATTAAAAATGAAATTTTTCATAAAGGAGATTAGGCATTACTTTTTGACTCCAAGTTTAAATATTTCAAAGAAAAGTTTTCAACTCATTGACTTGGGCCATATGAGATAGAAGAAATTTTTAACAATGGAGTAGTAAAAATAAAAACAATGGCTGAAGCAGCAATTTCATTTTTAGTCAATGGACATAGGCTTAAGGTCTATAATAAGCCTATCAATAAAGATGACTTCTTGAAAATAATCTCAACAGAAAATAACATGGAAATAATGGAACAACATAATGATATGCCTCCCTTACTTCCAGAATAAAAAAAAATAAAAAAAATAATAATAATAAAGGAGTTTGGCTGTGAAAATCCAAGAAACTGACACAATAAAAACTTGAATTCATATCAGAAAACCAACTTGTTTGGCCAATATGAATTCTCTATTTTCTTTTACTATTACTTTAGTTTGATTTTGCAAAAATAATCCTTCAAGAAATCCAAGACTTGAGGACAAGTCTTAACATAAGCAAGGGGGGAGATCGTAATAAAACTATGCACATAGTTTGAGCAGTTGCATTGCAGAAGGGACTTGAATAACATGTCAGAAGGGACCTGAAAAATCGTTGAAAATATCATGCAGAAGGGACTTGAAACATCATTTACAATAACATTGCAGAAGGGACCTGAAACATTATATACAATATCACTGCAGAAGGGACCTGAAACATCATTTAAAAATTGCATAAGCGACCTGAACAACATCAATATTCAAGTAACCTAAATCAATAACAGATGCCAAGAAGCCCATGAAATAAAATAATATCAAAATGTTCAAGTAAGAATTTACAATTGTCTATATGAGTCAAGTTTGGATGAACCAGCAAAAGTCATCATCAAATTAGTATGAACATCAAGCTATGTTGCAAAAGGGAAAGTAGAGTAAGTAAAAAAAAACATTCTTAGAACCTTAGATTTTGAAAAAAAAATCTAGAGTTGTTAAAACTAATTTAACCTAAGAATGCATTTTATTACATCCTACATTCATTTATCCTACCCTCAATTATATCCATTATCCTACAATACCTACACTCATTATTTCATTATCCTACCATACCTACACTCATTACCTTACCATATCCATTACCCTACCCTATTCAATTTTATATATTCATTCCATATACACCTACATTAAAAACAAATCACATACCCCTACATATATTATAAGCATTTTTGGTCCAAGATTGAAGACTCAAATTTTTCCCTTAAGGAATTTGTTTGACCTAAAAAAACCACACAAAGGTTAGTGTCATAAGGAGACTAATTTAATTTTAAAATGAACTATCCTATGGTCATTTTAAAATAAATTAAGAAGAATGCATATAAATTACAAAACTTAAGGTATGATATAAGAGCACAATTTGTAAACATATGATTGCAAAGTATGAAAATGAAAACATAATAATCAAAATGTAATGAAACATGAAAACAAGCGGAAGGTTGAAAGGACACAAGAATTATTATGCAAACAAACCAAGGTGGACATGCAATGTAATGAAGGCAGCCATGAATAAAAAATGCAACTACAAGGAATGTGGGGATGTGATGTTACAGTGACAAGATGGGTATGAACACCGTGGAAGAAAGACAGTATACAAGCCAGAAGAATGCAGCCATGGGGGTACATAATCTAGAAGGTGAGTTTGCATATGAAATGGTCAAATGCATTTCAAAACACCTTGTAATGTCGAATTCAAACCCTGTGTAAAACTACTGTGTTAATCCTTCACCAGTAAAACGAAAAAAGAGCTCTATGTTAGCACTTTTTCTTACACCATCATGGCCATATTCAAGCTCGGGAAGAGGAGGAGTATGTTGTGAATGACAGAAATAAGAGAGAAAACACAGAGAAGAGGTTGCGTAAAATAGAGAAGCTTGAACTGAGAGAGAGCAGCATAAGAAATAGGCAAAGAAGTTGTGGAGAAATAAGAAGAATAGGCATCGATTTTAACAATGGAATTGAAGGCAAAGATCTTTGGTCACCAAGTTGACCGAAGCTCACCAAAAAACTCCAGGAATTCCACACAAAGAGAAACTAATAGATCAACTAATGAATTTTTATTAGAAGATTAAGTGGATTTCAGGTGTAGTTTAGTTGGGAATAAGTGTGAGATGTGTCATGTTATAAAGAGTGAAACTCCAGTTATGAAATCGAAAACTTGACACCATTAAAATCACTCTGCCACTTGTGTATAAGTGAATCTCTAGAAATGATGGGGAGGAGTTCTAACTGAAGTAACCTTGTTCCACCTTCAGGGGCACGAGTATTAACTCATAAATTTTTGATATTTCTCTCAAATCAGGTAACATAGTTCCATATTTTATTTTTACATAATGTGATTTTCGTAAAATACAGTGAGCTATTTTTGAGTGAATTTCTTCATTTTTATACAAACAGTGAGTGAATTTCTTCATTCTCATAAACACAATGAGCTATTTTCCTTCATTTCCATACACAGTTTCTTCATTTCTCTCCACACAGTGAGTGAATTTCTTCATATTTATATACACGGTGAATAAATTCTCCATTCTCATAAAAACAGTGAGCCATTTTTCTTCATTTTTCATATACAGTGAGCTCATTTCTTCATATTTATACACACAATGAATGATTTTATGTCATGCAGTAAGCAATATTGTCCTACTATTCATATGCACAACGAGAATTGTTAAAACAAGAGAAGGAGTTCTTGAGGAAATTTTTGGCAAAATTGAGATTGAGAAACGAATTATGAAGCAATGAAAGCAGTGTTAAGGTGTTTTTGTGATCTTTTTAGACAGAGAAAATTTTTCATCAGTTTTGAAGAAGAAGTGGACTCATTTCTAAGGAAGAATAGAGGATTGAATAAGACTCAAAGCAAGGCAAAAATTTCATCTTTTAAAGGAGCTTCAAAAGAACAGGTAAGAATGATGATTACCCATGAATACAAATTACATGAATAAGAGAAAAAAGTATATATAAGCATGTAATTTTTGTTCGTAATGAAGATGTTAACTATTCAAGTGTTCCAGGTGGATATCGGTGGCCACCCACCTATTCCATTTGGACCCACACCATAAATTCATGCATCTTTTCACTTTCAGCACATCTTACTATTTTTAGTAGTTTTTCGGGTCCTGAACTTCCGGAGGCATTTTGAGGCCCTAAACGATGTTTTTTGGGCATCGCTTCTCTGGAAAATATGATTATGTTCCGAAATTCATATTTTTGATCAATAGGTGTAGTCCTTGGATAGATCTTTCTAATGATGTATCATGTGTGTCAAATGGAGATAGTATGCCAAAGTTACGACCCCGGGAAGTTGAAACACCAATTTACCCAAATGGGGCCCATAGTTTTTCACTTCATCTCCTAGGGTTAGGCTTTTGGATGTTTATGGTTTTCCATTGTTTCTTTATAATAAATAGGCCCTTGAGCCTCATTGTAACACAGTTCAAAGGCATGTAGCCGCCACATCTCTTCTCATGGATAACCTACCAGCGCCCTAGCTATTTTATTTCCATTATGTCCGTAAGCATATTTCAGTCATATGATTTTAATAAAATGATGTATTGTTTCCGCTGCATCCCTGTGTTTATGTTTATTTCTGTATTTTATTGCATTCCTACATAAATCCAAATCAGTGGTATCAGAGTGGTCTTCTCTTTCAATTTTTTTCTTTTCATGTCCCCAACGCGATCAGGGTATAAGGACTTAGGGCTCGATCTAGCTGAACCCTTGCAAGATCAACCTCACAAACCTCGACGACCTCCCATGGAAGAAGAAAAGAAAGACGAGGGAGCAAGATATATTATCAAAATATTGCTCGAGGAGGCCTTTGAGAAACGAAGGAATGCGATGATGTATAACTTTGTTCAGATCCTTCAATGACTACCCACCTACGGCGCATCTGCATCTAACAGCCACTCTGTATGTGCCGCTCCCTTCAAGGTACAGGTAAACTTTTAAATTTCTATATTTGAAGGCCAGATAGATGCAGACGTCATAAATATATGGTTGAATTTGTTGGAAGCGTATTTATCGATCCATGATTTCTCCGACTGAGAAAAGATTATTTTTGCACTCCTCAAAGATGCCCCCCATGTCAAAGACTGGTGGGAAACCTACTATGTGCAAAAGGACGAGGGGGAACCCTCTTTGTTCTTAGGCCCACCCACTTGGGATTCATTTTGAGATGGAATCAAGGAACAATATTACCCCGTGGGGAGTTGTGAGGACAAATACATCTAATGGACCATGCTACGGTAGCAAAGGGATCAAGATGTGCATGAACTAAGGAATTTGTTCCATACCCTGCGCACAAAGTTGGGTATTAAAGATTCAAAGAGACATTTAGTGCTCAACTACCACAGTTGTCTGCACAGACATATTCAGGAGGAAATAGGGTTCCTCGACATTACATCGCTTCACACGGCATATCGCTATGCCACCAAGATTGAGCAGAAATTTAAGCAAAATAAGTGAGACTTTGGATCTGCGAATCCGAAGCTAGGGAAAGGTGCCCCCAAAAAACATAACAAGGGGCAAGTCCAAAGCGAGGCGAATTAGAAAAACACCACAAATACAATGAAGGACACAAGGAAGTGTGAATTTAATAATGGCCCCACTCACAGCAAAAATGAGTGTCGGGCCAAACAGTCGTTGGTGGTCGAACTAAAGGCACCCGAATCAGATGCATTTTTTGATCCTAAGTCAAAACCAAACAAAGGCAATGACATAGGGAAGAAGATCATTTATTTGGATCCCAATGCCATTGCTTCCACCACCAAGATCTAGAGGGAGGATCCTGAGGATCCAGAGGAGGGGGAGCACCTCTTCCTTTCGTAGATGTGGGTGAAGGGTTCTCCACTACAATTACTTGTCAATAATAGAAGCCAAAAGAACCTCATTTTAGCAAAGGTCATGAAGCATATCATCCTACCGACCATAGCACACCCGTAGATGTATATCATCGGGTGGCTTCACCTAGGGAGAGATATCTGCATCTGCCAACAGTGTTGCCTTCCGTACAATATCAAGTCATTCACGGATGAGGTATTGTGTGATGTTGCTCCTCTTGATGTAGTTGATGTATTATTGGGCCAACCATACTTGTGGAGGTGACATGACGTGCATGAGTCTAGGCCTTATGCTATTATTATTACTTTGGGAAACAACTTGTACAAGATACCGGAGGTAGTGCCGCCTCCTGTCATCTCTTTGACTACTATAAAACAACACAATAAGATTGTTTCCCAAACCAAGAAATTTATTTTCCTTACAACTCTCTCACATGGAAAGGAGAATATTATGGCCACAACCTCGAAACAGGGCTCCCCTACACGTCTATAGTAGATGGAAAAAGTCATGGAGGAATACGAGGACATTGTCTCCTCACCCACAGAGGTTCCTCTATACTGTCAGGACAACCACTCCATTGATCTGACCTCAAATGCACCGCCGCTTGATGTTTCCATACCTCATGCAACTACACAGACAAAATCCACACATCTACTATTTGAGGCTAATAAATAAACCAAATTTACTAAACGCATCCAACATGTCCACCCGCAGGTCCATGACATCTTCAACAAATCTATTAACCAATTCAACAGAATTTGCCTCATCTCATGGAGGATCTCAACGAAATGGGGACCATTGCTTCCTAAGGAGGGAGGAATGATCCAGGTGGATATCGGTGGCCACCCACCTATTCCATTTGGACCCACACCATCAATTCTTACATCTTTTCACTTTCAGCATAGCTTACTATTTTTAGCTTTTTTTTGGGTCCTGAACTTCTGGAGCCTCTTTGAGGCCCTAAACGACGTTCTTTGGGCATCGCTTCTTCTAAAAATATGATTTCATTCCAGAAATGATATTTGTAGTCAACATTTTTATTCCTCAGATAGATATTTCTAACGATGTATCATGTGTGTCAAATGGATAAAGTAAGCCAAAGTTACGGCCCTGGGAAGTTGAAACACCAATTTACCCAAACAGGGCCCATATTTTTGGTGTTTCATCTCCTAGGATTAGGTTTTTGGATTCTTAGAGTGTTCCATTGTTTCTATATAATAAATAGGCCCTCAAGCCTCATTTTAACATAGTTCATAGGCATGTAGCCACCACATCTCTTCTCAAAGATAAGCTGCCAGTGCCCTAGCTATTTTATTTCCATTATGTCTGTAAGCATATTTCAATAATTTGATTTTAATAAAATGAAGTATTGTTTCCACTGCATCTATGTTTTTATGTCTATTTCTATATTTTATTGCATTCTTGCATAAATATGGATCATTAAGGGTACATAAATTCGTACACAGAGAAAATTACAAACAAAGTAGAGCCAAAAGAATTCAATATGGAGAATTGGGGCAAAGAAACAATAGAAAAAATGTACCAAGCTGGGTTGATATGTTTCCTTCATGAATTCAATGGGTATAATGAGAAAATAACACATGAGTTCATAAGCCATTATGAACAAGGAAAAACCACAGTGGGTGACCTTGCAATTCCATTAAACCCAGAATTCTTATCACAAGCTCTAGACCTACCATTAGCAGGAGATGAATACCATAAAGGCCTACATTTCAGAGAGAAGGGGTAGACATAATTTTTTAGAGAAACAGAGGAAAGAGACTTTTGATAGAACAAAAGGTATCCCTAGAGATTGGTTGAGTGAGCCTTGGTCTGAACTAATACTGATCATTCAAGAATACTTCACATGTGATAACATGTTTAGTATAGTTTATCTTTACCATATTATACTTTTACAACACATGAAAGAGGAATATAATATAAACTTACCTTATTTATTCTCAAAAAGTTTGGTCACAATGACATAAGGGGTCCAAAATAAAACTGGAACAAAATAAGCACATATATATCATCAGGGCCTCATAGAAATAATTGTAGAACACCAATTGAGGAGTAAAGGGTTGATTTGGAGAAAATTTTTGGCACATGATCATCTTGAGGGACAGACTACAGAAGATAAATTTGAACAACTGCATGTCACTAGAATAATTATGAACTCTCCAGTATATCCTAGAACTATATCTAAGAAGAAACAAGACAGTATCATGATTGAAAAAGAGAGATCCTTCTTGTCTATTCCTAGGAAGCCAAGGAGTAAATTACATGAAGAACCAAGTGAAAAATATGCAAAAGTAGAAGTAGTTGAGCCTCCAACATCCTCCAAACAAGTCAATGAAATATTGGAAAGGATAGAAAGAGATGTATAGGAAGAGCCTTTGGAGAAGAATTCTTACTTTGAACATGCATCGATTGGTGCCACCTCATCACACTCATTTGCCAAAGATACTTTGGGAGAGGAAAAAGAGTTGCAACAGGAAGAACATCTCAAGAAAATTGAAGAGTTGACAAGGGAACTAGAGGTCAAAAAAATATTAGAAATCACTTGAAGAAGGAAAACAAAATGTACAAAGAAAATAATAAGAAGCTAATCAGAAAAATGAAGAATTGAACAAAAATATTAGCAAGCTTAAGACAAAAACCACTATTATTTCCAAACAAGATTTTAGATGGTTTAATGAAAAAAAAACATGGCATATAAGTATGAAAGACATAAGGTAAAGGCCTCCATTTATAAAGAAGAAAGGTATGAGGGGATTGATTGTCTTCTTCAGGCGGCTCAGTAGGAAACTACAGGATCAGGTACACTGGGCACATCAACACTCAAAAGGTCAAAGAAGAAAAAGCAAGCATGAGGACATGCTTGCAGATCAGCAAAGGGGAGATGTTGGCCCTCATTTTTGTTCAATTTTTTTTATAAGAAATCCACATAATTCCCATAATTTTCCACAGTATATCATGCAAATACACCTTATTTTTACCATATTATGCATATTCAGATAAATAAATTATGTTTTTCAATTTAGATATTTTTGTAAAAATTGGGTTTTAATATTTTTTTTGGACATAACTAAAAATTCTCGTAATTTCTTCATGAAATTCATATATGCAGGACACCTAGGCACGAGCTGAGCATTGATTTGGAAAGCTTGTGAACCACAGATGAAAAATCATCTATTGGTTCGGTCAAACTAAGCTAAAACAAGCCTGATCAATGTTGGTCAAACATGACTTGTTTTTCAGGAATCCCTAGAAAATAGGGCAGAAATAGTATATTTTGGGATTTTCCAGATTTGGTGCAACTAATTGGATGAGTTAGACCTAGATGGATGGGAATAGGATAAGATATGGCTGTTATTTTGTTTATTATTTCTCTATTTATACGAATTTTATGAACCATTGAAACATGAATAATTTCTATAATTTCCTACATAATGCTACAACTATCACCTACTTATAGTCAAGTACATATCAGTTGTCTCAATACATATAATGTTAGCCTGATTATCTTAAAAAAATATCATTCTTCATGAAATCTTATATACCCTGTGTTAGTGTGTTTGGTGCACGCATGTACGAAATCACACCAATTTAAGGGGTGTGGTTTACCCTCTTAAATTAGGTCACAGGCAGAAAAAGAAGTGGATTCAAGCAAGTTAGTGGAACAAGCTAGAATCATAAACATACTAGATAGAGAAATAGCATGCATATATAAACTAAAACTAAACTAAAAACTAAAATTAATAAACAAAAGCTCTAAATAGAGTCAAAGAACTGAAATAATCCAAGTGGTGGCTCTTTCGGCCCCTCTTATTGAGTGTTGGTAGGAAATGAAGATGAAACTTTAACCCTCTTGCCAAAGCGCCCTTAGAACTTGGGTTCTAAGTCTCGATGCAAGGATGTCTTTACTTCCAAGCTTGCCTCGGTGCAAAGTCTCCCTCTCTCTACTGTGGTGAACTGAACTTTTTGGATGGCCAACAATTGAGTCTGCTCTATCTCAGCTCCGGATCACACACTGCTGGTATTGCTTGGGGCAGTTATGGCCAACATAATAATGTGCTCTCACATTATTCATCTCTTGGTGGCCTTATATATGAGAATTCAAATCCTCCTTCCCTCCCTTGGTACATTTTGGATGGTGACCCAAGAGAGGGGGATGATTCCATTGTGTGCCACAAATATTCCATTGTGTTCTCCCTTGATGTCTAAGTAGGCTTTGGTGGTTGTGCTTAGGCGGCTTCAGGTGTGAAAGCACTGTCCTGGAGTGTGCTTTTTGTGGTCTCGAAAAGTGACTTTCGCCACTCCCAGAATTGCACGCATTTCAGGTTAAAAGGCGCGCAAAAGCATTTATGACTTGCTCAAATTTGATTTTTCCTTGGACCTTAGAGATTTTTACATACTTTCCAGATTCTGTAATGTCTTTCAGCCATGTAAATCCTTCTACTTGACACTAAATAATGTCATAAGGAATAAGGCATAGCTAGGAGACCTCCTGCACATAGCTATGCCTTATTCCTTCACGAGAATGTTTTTTGCGGCTTGACATGTTGTGCCCCTACTTCTTGTTTATGGATGATGTTATACTGATGGATATCTATGTTTTTTGATTTTTTATGTATGATGGTTTATTTGAGATGCATTACAATTTAGAATATTGTTTTCTATGTGATCAACTATTTGGTTTTCACTCCTTGGTACATGTGTAAATGTAATATAGTCAAATTTTCTGCTTGATCTTTTTGCACGCAAATATTTTGTAAATAGATGCGAATATCTCATCTCAAATGTTTGGCTTAACTGTGACACTACTAACTAGGAATCGAGGTATACATGCATATGGCATATGCCCTGATGGAGGGCATGGCACATAAATATGATCACGACTTCATATTCTTCCTGATTGTTTGTTGCTGAACCGACACACACACCATTTTTGTAGAGTGGTGATTAGTCAGGGTGATAGATGACCCAGGCAGCTGCTGCTAGATTTTGAGACCATCTTGATGCTCCATCAACAAATCCGAAGTAAGGTTCGGGTTGGTAAGCCATGGCGGCACTTCAAGCGTTCTTCGTAATAAGTCTTTTGGTCAAAAATTTAAGGTGGTTGAGTTTGTGTATGTTCACTCTAGGGCAGGGTCTTCTTGGTCCTCATGGGTAGAACTTCTTGAGGTAAAGGCCATTGATGGGGTTGTTGAGGCATGTCCCATCCGGTTTCGTCAAGATGTATGCCCCTTGATGGAGGCAATGTTTTATGATGTACGGTCCTTTCCACAAAGTTTCAAACTTTCCTGGCCCTAGGGCTTCTTTAGGGACATCATAGCAGAGGACTGGTTCTCCCTTGGTGTATGAGCAAGGGTTTATATGGTGGTTGAATGATTCTTTTACCCATTTATTTTGGGCCTCGTTGTGTTGCAGTGACTGTCATCGGCTTTCTTTGATGAGCTCTAGTTGTACTAGGCACTGTTCTAGAGGCTGGGTATCATCAAGGAGTTCGATGGCGGCTTGCAAATTGGGGATCTTGCGGAAATAAATGCAAAAGCGCAAGGTGTCTTGACCTTTTGCGACAGAAATAAAGTGGAAATCCTGGGACCTGGTAGCTACTGTAATCCTATTTACGATATGTAATGATAAAAAACATATTTGGTGTGTTGTTTCGTCAAAATTCGGTGGGTGAAGAATATCCATGATAGGAGTTTTCGTAAGCATATGATTGGGTTCCCTTCTATGATGCTTAATTTCCTGTGCGTGGAAATTGTGCCTATTGCAGAGGTGCCTGAATGTTTCCATTAATGGGCATGCCTCTAGTCCGTGGTTCTAGCTAGTGCAAATGGTGCCTAATACCACTGTGACAACGAAGTAGATTGTGTGGGAATCAAAACTACTCGTCATCCCTGATGTGGATGCTTGGAAAGGATCTGTTGTAGAAGATGAGGTCTTCTGCTTCCACTTCTGTGTTGTTGGCTTAGGTGCGTCTAGCTCTATGGGGGAGCGTGGACTTAACGCTGCTCTTTTTGCTCTTAGCTTGGGGATATTCTCACATTTAATCGTATGGTGAAAGTGTGAGAAAATCTGGAAATAGGTAAATGTAATATTCTCTTGGTTAGAGAGAAGTCTTTGAGGGAGTGAAGAGACTGTGCAGAAACTTCTTGCGAGGGGTTTCAGTTCTCGACACTGATTGACCTGGTGGTCATTTAGGCTGCATAGTCCACATGTTATCCTAGGTTTGGCCTAGGTCATGCTTGGTTGGTGCGCTTTCCTTTCTTTCCCATTGTTGGTGTCTGGATATGAAAAAAATTCACCCCTTTTTCCACATAAATTATCAACATAAGGGCGTCAGTTATTTCAAGACTAACAGAAAATTATATGCAGACACAAGCATATGACCTGCTGTAAATCACAGGTTTAAATCCATAACACACAAACCACTGTAACAACAATTAAATAGATTGCAGAATTGAAATACATTCACAAAAATTAAGGATTAAAACATAACAACACTAATGAAATCACATTAAAACATAAATAATTCAATAAAAAGTAAAACACAACACTTGATCAGAAGAGTGGGCCCAACTCTCTAATCAGGGCTATGGTAAACTCACGAATTACAAAAGAAACAGTAAGATGTTGTGCATTCGATTAATGACATAATATATTTGTTACAAGATCTGTATGTAAAAGGGCTTAACCCCAATTCACATCCTACAGGCCTCTTTATACGAATGTCCTGGAATCCCCGATTCCCCTCAGCAACCCCATAATCACAAAAATAAATTTTGTTACAACAACAACCTAGTTGCCTAAAAAGAAACCGTAAAAAGGCCTGAAATGGCGCTGATATAAACAAAGTCTGTTACAATGTAACTGTAAATGAGGATAGCACTGGAGATGATGGGTTGTTCCTCGACTCATGGCTACAATGCTCCTGTTTTGGCCGAATCTGTAGAAATATCGGAGTTAATATGTAAAAGGGTAAAACCTCCATGAAAATTACTTCATTAATCAAATATCCCATGAAAGATAAGGAAAAGGGTTTTACCTCATGTGTTTAAGAATAATAATGGTACAAAGAGATAGAGAGATAGGGTAAAATGGGAGAGGAAAGTATACAAATCTGGTACCCAACATCTCCCCCCAACTGGTCTATCTACATGTCCTCATGCAGCTGATTGTCTCCTCAGATCTAGATTGGACCGACTGAGATCGGCATGAAGCTATGTGAGGTCATATTCTTCAGCCATTTCTTTCCCTGGTGGCTTATATCCCTCTGTCAAAACAACATCTTTCCACCCGTCTGGATCAATGTTGTATGCAGGAGTATAATGCTCATCTCGCAACCAGATAAGGGTAAATTGAAACCTCAATCCCATCCATCTGACCCTACAAGTATGAATGCATGCCATGAAACCTGGCATTCTCTCTAAAGCTCGTGTGAAGTTAGGTGCCGCAAATGGTTCTCGTTCTCTGACGGCTAAGGATGACAACATCCACCATTTCTGACAACTATCCAGCACTTCCTTGTGGAACATTGTAATATGGTTGACATATATGTCAACGCACCATTTCTTGGTTACCAACATGTGTTCTTTACAACCCTCAATCTGTAGAAATGTATAATTCTTGTTATAAATGTTTTAGGACTGACCATGCTCTTTCCTAATCATTAATGGCCTTCCAACTTGGTTTTCTTCAGGTGTATCCCAGGCCTTTCTCCACTTAATTTGATTGATGGTATAAGAGGTGAAAGCTCTTAAATGGATGTCCCCCACGAATGGAACGGGGTTAAAGGACTGATCATGCCTTAAGAAATACCCATGCATGTAGAGCTCACACATTAAGTGTTGTCCTATGATATCATGAATTTTTAAAATACGGAGAACTTGAATGGGGTCCTCAATTTCGTACCAAATCTCCTTATATATACTTTCAATACAAAAGAAAAGAAATTTCTCGTGAAGCAATAAGGCATAGCTATGTGCAGGAGGTCTGCAGGCCATTACCTACTGTGCTATGGAGTACATCTTCTCCTTATCTGTTTGCAACAGCTGCACTTGTTCTTCCAATTCTTCTATTCTGGCCTTCTATTTAGCTTGCTTCAGTCGTGCCTTATATAACTTATCTATGTACCCTGTGATGACTCTGGCAACCTGTTCTCGAACCCGAGTTGTTTCCTTTTTATGGTCACTTGCAGCAAACTTCCATTTCTGGATTTCAGCGACCAATACAAATTCTTGACCTTCAAACAATTCTTCAATCAGGCTGGTCTGGGTGGCTGCAGAGGAGACCTCAATTTTTGGCTTTATCACCCTCCATTTGTAGATTTTTACCTTCTTTTTTAGCAGTGAAACTTGCCTTTTCAAATCCCAAACCTCCATTTTCAGTCTCATGGTTTCACTGAACTACAACTGATACCTCTTCTTGAGAGGTAACCTTCTTTTTTCACACTGTTCAATCCATTATTTTTTAACAATAAATTCAGTTTCTAGGCCTATGACAAGCTCAAGAGGCAGCAGAATGTTGCTAGTATTCTTAGAAGATTCTTTCATTAAGCCCTTCTGACTAGGCTCCCTATCTTCAGGGGCTTCTTTCTCTATATTTCCTTCGGAGGCTCTTGCTGTCTGGTTGACATTTTCAATGACCACTCTGTGTTCCAGTGTCTCCACAGGAATTATATCTTCTTTGCGAGCCTCTAAGTGCTCTGACAGAGGTTCAATAGTGACTAGGCTAATCTTGGCCATGTCAACAAAATTAAGTACTGGCGAAACAACTACTTCCTCCATTAATATTTTGAGCAAGCGGAATCCCCTCACCTCTCTAGGCATCATGGACTGGAATGGATAGCGGGGGATAGACTCATCATCCTCATTTCAGACTTGAACCAGAACTTCGTGCATTATTACCTCAACAGGGGTCGATGCTCATTCTTGTGGGGATCCCAATACGCATTGAATGATTATATCAAATGTCGATGGGAATCGTAAGGTGTACCTATGCACGGATTGTCATAATGATTTATGAGGTAATTATTACGTCATCCTTGACTATTATGGCACTCCCCCAACTTAAATTTTTTCCATCTACGGTATTAAAATATTCACATGGGATATTTAATTAAATCGGTAAAAGTCACCTGGAGGCGTACCTGACGGCCTACCTGGATGATGTGATGGTTGGTAGGATGGCGGCGCAGTAATGATGCTGATGGAGTAATA
The DNA here is from genome assembly GCA_034641835.2 of Pinus albicaulis. Classification (NCBI taxonomy): domain Eukaryota; kingdom Viridiplantae; phylum Streptophyta; class Pinopsida; order Pinales; family Pinaceae; genus Pinus; species Pinus albicaulis. The sequence continues at coordinate 1,262,602,857 of CM076578.1, read as the reverse complement.
GCAGTACGAGTAGCATCATCCAGAGTAACAGGATCCAGTGTAAGAGCATCTGGAGTAACAACATCGAGTAGCAGCATCGGAGAAACAACAGTACGAGTAACAGCATCCGGAGTAACAGCATCCGGTGTAACAACATCTGGAGTAACAACATCGAGTAGCAGCATCGGAGTAATAGAAGTACGAGTAACAACATCCAATGTAACAACATCTGGAGTAATAGCAGTGCGAGTAGCAACATCGAAGTAACAAGATTCGATGTAGCAGTAACTGAGTAACAGCATCGAGTAGCAGCATTCGGTGTAACAACATCTAGTGTAGTAGCAGTTGAGTAACAACATTATGAGTAGCAACAACCCTGTAACAGTATCATGAGTAGCAAGAATCGAGTGACAGCATCATGAGTAGCAACAACCAAGTAATAGCACTATGATTAGCAGCAACCAAGTAGTAGCAACTGAGTAAAAGCACCATGAGTAGCAGCAACTGACACTTTGGAAAAAATTTCTTTGATTTTTACTCCTTAGTAGTAACTCCTGCCAAAAGACAACAAGATAAAACATAATTGCTTATTCTTTATTTTTTTAATTTTTTTTAATTATATGTTAGGTCCCTATATTACTAGTATAGTCCTTTATTGTTGTTAGTGTAACCCCCTTATTGTTATTATTGTACCCCTGTAACCCCCATATTGTTATTATTGTGCCCTTAAATTATTATTGTTAGGTTATTGTGGCCCCACTAGGATTACATTATGGCCCCATGGACTCCTATATATAGAAAGGAGGTTTTGTAATTTGTATCATCCAAGAATTTCTCATTCATGTAATGTATTAGAGGTTTCCCCCTTGAAGTGGCTTATTTCTAAAGCATTGATATCTCTTTTCTTCTATTTTTGGAGCTGGTTTCACAACATTTGGTGTCAGAGCTTTGGATTCTAGGGTTTCGTTGCTCCAAACAGGTCATCGTGTAATTTTTACTATAACTTCTTTTCTACGAAGATTCAGAAGCTGAAATATTTATGGTGTGAAGCTGAAATCCTGAGGAACATCTTCAAAAAATTTCATAGCTTGGTTCGCAATATTTTCGGAGATATGATCTGTGGAAGTTAGGTATTTTTGCAGGCTCCTCAATTTAATCTAAATAGGTCATCGTGGCATTTTCACTGTAAATTTTTTTCTACGAAGGTTAGAAATATGAAATTTTTAGGCCACGAAGCTGAAATCCTGAGGAAACTCATTGAAAAATTTCAAATCTTGGTTCGCAATATTTTCAGAGATATGATCTATGGAAGGTAGTGCTTTTTCAGGCTCCTGAATTTCATCTCAAAGAGGTGATCGTGGGAAAATCTTCATAACTCTCTCTCTGGGCATCAGATTGGAGTACCGTAAAAATTGGTCACAAGTACACAGACTGTAGTTTCTTTGCTATCAATTTTAGAGCTAAAATATGAAACAGTGACATGTGGAAAGTCGTGCAAGTTCACTCTATTGAACCACTCCATAATTAGGTCATTGTGGGAGATTGGACATAACTTTGCCTTGGAGAATCCAAATCAAGTCAAACCTATGGCATTCGAAAGATAATTCATAAGGATACCTCAATGCCCAATTTTAGATATTGAAGAGCTACAATCACAAAGATAATCCATTTTCAATATCGAGCTCCTCAAAAACAAGAAAAAGGTGTGTATTTTTTTTACGAATTGCATAAGTCTTGTTTGAAGAATCAATTTGAATTGATTCCAAGGGCATATTGTAGAATATATATTAGTATTAGGTTCAAAAAATATTCCCCATAAAAATAATTCAACACCCATTAAGCCTTAAGAATGCTCTACTATGACTCATGAAGATGAAAAATTGCAACATGATCTATCAAAATTACAAGAGCAAGTGCACCAAATTTCACTCTGACAAAGAGCAACAAAAAATGAAATGGATGTTTTGAAGAATGGCGTGGAAGCAAAGATGGATGGTTTGAAGAAAGGTGTGGAATCTAAGATAGATGGCATGGAATATAAGATGGATGACATGGAAGCGAAGATCTATGAAAAAATGAAAGACAACATGGAAAACATGAAGAATGATCTAAAAGCAGACATGGAAGGTTTGACAAAGTTGATACAATAAGTGTTTCCTAATGGTGAAAAGATAGTAGAGGAAACTCATGATGAGAAAAAAATAAATGTTAATCGTGACTTCATAAACTCTAATGTTAGTGGGAAGAACCACCATATTCCAAAAATGGATATGAGGAAGTTTGATGGAAAGGATCCTGTAACATGGATACTACAAATGGAGCAGTATTTTGATCTCCATAATGTGCAAAACACACAAAAGGTACGCATTGCAACTTTGCATTTAGAACAAAATACATTTGTATGGTATCGATGGCTTTTCTCCCGTAAAAAAATTGTCACTTGGTCAATTTTTACGGAGGAAATGATAGCACATTATGAGGATACAAAGAGCAACACCTTCCTTATCCAATTGATAAACCTCAAACAAAAGGGTTTAGTGGGGGAGCACATTGAAGACTTCCAAAGATTGAATATAAGGGTAACTGATATTCCAGAGGAACACAGGATTGATCTCTTCATATGTACTTTAAAGAATAACATCCAACATGAATTTCGCGTTTTGGAACCTGATTCATTGGAGAAGGCATTCAGGTTGGCAAGAAAAATTGAATGTAAAATTATGGCGACAAGGAAGCCTACCACTCACTTCTATAAAGAAGGAAGTGTTGCTACACCTAGATTTCCACAACCTACAAGGTTGACACCACAACAATTGGAAGAAAAAAGAGAAAAACGGCTTTGCTACAGTTGTGATAGAAAATACACTAAACGTCATAAGTGTGCTGAGAAGAAATTATTTTACATAGATTGTAAAGAGGAATAAGAAAATGAACAAGAAGAGGATATACACCGGGAACCAGCCCTAGAAGAGGAAGAAATGAGTCCGACCATATCGTTTAATGCATTGGCAGGAATTACCACTCCTCAAACTCTCAAGATAGAAGGACATATCAAGAAGAAAAAGGTAATAGTTTTGATTGATTCAGGTAGCACCCATAATTTTATTTATTGTAAGGTAGCCAAGGAATTGAATTGTTTCCTATACCCAACACCAGAATGTCAGGTGATGGTTGCAAATGGAGGAACTATAAATTGCTCTAGAAAATGCCATAATATCAAGCTAACCATGGGAGAATATGTATTGAATAGTCCAATGTTTTCCATTCCTATGGGAGGTGTTGATGTTGTACTAGGAGTACAATGGTTACAATCTTTGGGGACGGTAGCTTTTAATTTTCAAGAACTTTTCTTGAAATTTTTTTCAGAAGGAAAGGAAGTCGAATTATGGGGTATTGTGGGGAAGCCAGGAAGGATAATAAGCTCTAATGTCATGACAAAGCTTCTAAAGAAAGAACAGCGAGGCGTAATTGCACAATTATGCTCACTAGAAGTTCCAACATCAAAATCATCTATTTCTGCAGATCTCCAACAAGTCTTGGACAATCATTCCAAGGTGTTTGAAACTCCCAAAGGACTCCCACCTATTCATGATCATGATCATGCTATTCATTTGATTCCAGGAATTGTTCCTCCAAACATCAGGCCTTATAGATACCTTTATGTCCAAAAGAGCGAAATTGAACGTATGATTGCAGAAATCTTAGAGGTAGGTATAATTCAACCTAGTCAAAGTTCTTTCTCTGCTCTTGTAGTATTGGTACACAAGAAGGATGGATCATGGCGCATGTGTCCGGATTATAGGGAGCTAAATAAGCTCACCATTAAAGATAAATTTCCCATTCCTGTGATTGATGAATTATTGGATGAATTACATGGAGCAATTTATTTTACCAAGTTGGATCTTCGTTCAAGATATCATCAAATTAGAATGAAGAATGAAGATATTCCAAAAACAGCATTTCGAACTCATGAGGGTCATTATGAATTTTTGGTCATGCCTTTTGGCCTTACTAATGCACCTTCTACATTTCAAGGGTTGATGAATTCCATTTTCAAACCCTTCCTTCGAAAATTTGTGCTGGTATTTTTTGATGATATACTAATCTATAGCAGGTCTTGGAAGGATCATGTTGAACATGTTGACAGGGTGCTCAAACTATTGTAGAAGAAACAATTATATGCAAAAACATCCAAATGTTTCTTTGGAGTACAAGAGGTGCAATATGTGGGTCATATTGTATCTCACGAGGGTGTTAAGGTAGACCCTAACAAAATTAAAGCCATTAAGGAATGGAAAGTCCCCACAACAATAAAGCAATTGCGAGGATTTCTTGGGTTAACAGGGTATTATCGCAAGTTTGTTAAGAATTATGGGAGAATAGCAACACCTCTAACAACATTATTGAAGAAAGATGCATTTTCATCGACTCCTGAAGCAACTAAGGCCTTTGAACATCTTAAAGAGGCAATGTGCCTAGCACCAATCTTAGCTACGCCAGACTTCAAAAAAACCTTTATTGTGGAATGTGATGCCTTAGGAAATGGAATTGGTGCTGTTATGCAGGAAGGAATACCCATTGCTTTTTAAAGTCGTCCAATCAAAGGAAAGTATTTACAGAAACCTATTTATGAGAAGGAAATGTTAGCAATACTGCATACACTAAAGAAATGGCGAACTTACCTAATGGGAAGACACTTCAAGGTAAAAATGATCATGATAGACTTAAACACTTTTTGGAACAAAGACTATCGTCAGAAGAGCAGCAAAAATGGGTCACAAAGATGTTGGGTTATGACTTTGAAATAATCTACAAAAAAGGAAAGCTTAATGTTGTTGCAGATGCACTCTCAAGAAAGAATGAAGAGGTGGAAGCATTGCTTTGTGACATTTCTATTATCCAACCAGATTGGATAACTGAAGCAAGAGATGAATGGAAGAAGGACAAAGATGTATGGACACTCATTCAAAATTTGCAGCAAGATCCTAGTACATCTGATACATTTAGTTGGAAAAATGATTCCTTATGGTACAAGATCGCTTATATCTTTGTAAGAATTCCCAACTAAAACAAAAGATTCTTTTGGAATTGCACACTTCTCCTTTAGGAGGACACTCAGGATTTTTAAAAACTTACCACAGGGTGAAGAAAGAATTTTTTTGGGATGGCCTTAAATCTGATATTCAAAATTTTGTGATGGAATGTTTGGTTTGCCAGCAGAATAAAGTTGAGACAATTAAGACCCCGGGACTTCTACAACCTTTATCCATTCCTAGTAAACGTTGGGAGGAGATTTCAATGGATTTTATCACAGGTTTACCTAAGTCTGAAGGAAAGAGTGTCATCATGGTGGTAGTTGATAGACTTACCAAGTATGCACACTTTTGTGCATTATCTCATCCATTTAAAGCAAGTACAGTTGCTACTACATTTATGGACACAATTCAAAACCTACATGGAAACCCAAGGGTTATTGTGAGCGACAGAGATCCCATTTTTACTGGAAATTTTTGGACGGAGTTATTTTCTTGTTTGGGTACTCAATTAGCTCATAGCTCATCTTATCATCCTTAATCTGATGGTCAAACTGAGATAGTAAATAAATGTTTGGAAATATGTATTCGTTGTTTTGTATCTGTTAAACAAACACAATGGGTCAAGTGGTTATCTCTCGCTGAATGGTGGTATAACACTTCCTTCCATATTGCAGCAAAAATGACCCCATTTATGGCACTTTATGGATATCATCCACCATCGATCACATCATCTTTAAGAAAAAATTCGAAGGTTCAAGCAGTGGAAGATCACATCAAGCATCAACAAGAAGTTCTCCAACTCTTAAAGGATAACCTGAATTCGGCACAAAATCAAATGAAACAACAGGCAGATCAACATCGCAGTGAGAGAAGTTTTGATGTAGGAGACTGGGTATTTTGATGGCTACAACCATACAAAAAAATGTCCCTCAAGCAAGCTAAGAAGGATAATAAATTATCGCCAAAGTACTATGGTCCTTACAAGGTGTTGCAAAAGATTGGTAATATGGCATACAAATTAGAGCTTCTTGCTTCTTCACGAGTGCATCTAGTTTTCCATGTTTCATGCTGAAAGAAGGTTATAGGTGAAAATCTTCCAGTTCAATCAATATTGCCAGAACTTGATGAGGAAGGAAAAATCATATTGGAACCTGAAGCGGTCACGAAAACAAGAACTCGACAGCTATGGAATCGATCAATTTCAGAGTATCACATCAAGTGGAAGAACTCACCCACTGAAGATTCTACATGGGAGGATGAGAATTTTATACAGAAGCACCCAGAGCTACTCAAGCATTGAGGAAAACACTTTTTTGAAGGAGAGGGGCATGTTAGGTCCCTATATTACTAGTACAGTCCTTTATTTTTGTTAGTGCAACAACCTTATTGTTATTATTGTACCTCTGTAACCCCCATATTGTTATTATTGTGCCCTTAAATCATTATTGTTAGGTTGGCTAGGATTACATTGTGGCCCCACTAGGATTACATTATGGCCCCATGGACTCCTATATATAGAAAGGAGGTTTTGTAATTTGTATCATCTAAGAATTGTTCATTCATGTAATGTATTGGAGGTTTCCCCCTTGAAGTGGCTTATTTCTAAGGCGTTGATATCTCTTTTCTTCTATTTTTGGAGCTAGTTTCACAACATTATATATATATATATATATATATATATATATATATATATATATATGTATATGTATATGTATATGTATATGTATATGTATATGTATATGTATATGTATATGTATATGTATATGTATATATATATATATATATATATATATATATATATATATGTATGTATGTATGTATGTATGTATGTATGTATGTATGTAACAAGGGTGCAGAGGAAGAGTTCTCTGTGTTGATGACCTTCAAACCAGATTTCTCAGAGAGGTGTTTGATAAAAGAATCCTTAGAGGTCGGGCGGTGGTACAATCTCAAGCGATGTCCATTGACTATAAATGAAGCATGTGTATCATCAAAGCTTTCCCTTAAAATACTTAAAGCGAGAGTCATAAAGTAGTGCCCAATCTCCAATTTGAAACACCTTATTTTAATAAAAATATCGGGCCATTTCATCCTCTACTGTTGAATAGAAGTATTTCTCTGGACAACCATTGAACAGATTTCATCTAGTTCATTGAGCTGAGCCAGTCGGTGTTTCTGGGCATCTGACAGATCTAAACCAACTTCAAGAGCTGTTCTGAGCATACTAATTTCAAATTCTATTGGAAACAATGGGGATTTCCCATAAAATAGCTCGAATGGTGAAAACCCGATTATATTTCGCCATGTTGTTCTGTATGCCCAAAGAGCTTCAGGTAGCTTCTAAGCCCAATCCTGACGATGGTAAGCCACAGTTTTTTTCAAGATGTTTTCCAATGTCTTGTTTATGCTTTCGACTTGTCCATTCGCCTGGGGCTGGTATGGAGATGTCACTTTGTGCTTGATCCCATATTTCTGCTTGAGCTTCGCTACCATGTGTGATGTGAATTATGCTCCTCCATATGAAACAATCTCTCTTAGAGTACCATAACGAGCAAACATTTCTTCAAATAGAAAATCTGAGACCACCTGCTCTGTTTATTTTGCAACAGCTTTGGCTTCTACCCACTTAGTCACGTAATCGTACAGACCAAGATGTGGACTTTTTGCTGGGAGGGTGGGTTAAAGGGTCCAACGAAGTCAATATCCCATTTCTCAAAAGTCTCGAGGACTAATTGTGCCTGCAAAGGCATTTTGTCAGCTCACTCGGGCTGCCCCATGCATTGGCAACTATCGCACCTCCTCACCTAATTTTGTGCATCACGAAAGATATAAGGCCGGTAGTATCCCATTTATAGCACCTTATGGATTGTTCTTTTGTCTGTAAAATGCCCTCCGCAAGGCCCGTCATGAAAAACTTTCAATATCTCATAAATATCATCCTCAGACACATAATGCTGGATCTGCTTATCCGCTCCTGTTTGAAAAAGGTACCCTGCCATCCAAGAATATCGGGCACTGTGATGAATAATTTTCCATTCTTCCCTATATGACAAATGAGGAGGCACTTTCCCTGTAGCAAGATAGTTAGCAATATCTGCATACCATGGAGGTTTAGTAGAAGCTGCAAAAAGATGTTCATCGGGAAAACTATCTTCTACAAGTGTGAATTCATCATTGTTATCCATTCTAGATAGGAAATCAGCCACTACATTATCTTTTCCTGGCTTGTCTACTATTGTAATATCAAATTCTTGAAGCAATAGCAACAATCTTGTAATACGGCCAGGAGTAATAGGTTTATTCATCAAATACTTTATTTTTATGTGATCAGTATGGACAATAGTAGAATACCCGGTGATGTAGTGTCGGAACATATTGACAGCATAAATGACAGCCAGGAATTATTTTTCTATCACTATGTAATTTAATTCAGTAGGAATTAAGTTCTTACTGACATAGTAAATTGCATACGATGTTTTGTCTACCTGATGTCCTAAAACAGCCCCTACTGCTATTTGAGAAGCATCAGTATGTATGTGAAACGGTAATGCCCAATCAAGTCCTCGAAGGATTGGAGCCCTGCACACCAGCCCCTTAATTTTCGTGAAAGTTGTCTCACAATATTCAGTCCACAAAAATTATGCATCTTTTGTTAGCAATTGAAACAGTGGGTGTGCTATTTTAGCAAAATTTTCTATAAAGTGTCTGTCATAACTAGCACAACCAATAAAGCTACATACTTTTGCGGGTGTTTTGGGTACTGGGAATTGTAATATTACCTCTACTTTAGCCGGATCAACTTGAATTCCAGCAGCTGAGAGCAAGTGTCCCAATACTACTCCTTCTTCCCTCATCATATGGAATTTGACTGTACTCAGAGATACATGAGTCTGCTTACATCTTTTGAGTACTTTCTCCAGATTTTCCAATCCCTCCTCAAATGAGTTCCCATATGGAGTAAAATCATCCATATAGATCTCAATGCTATCATCAACTAAATCAGAAAAGATTCCCAAGATTTCCCTCTAGAAGGAAGCAAGAGCAATACACAGGCCAAATGGGAGGACCCTATATGCAAAGGTTCCCCAGGGGCATGTGAAAGTTTTTTTATATTGATCTTCCGGGGGTATATAGATCTGGTTATATCCACTAAATTCATCTAGGAAGGAAAAGAACTTCTTTCCATCCAAGGTATCCACGACTTGGTCAATGAATGGCAGGGGGAAATGGTCTTTTTGCATTGCCTTATTTAGTTCCCTGTAATCTACACAGATCTGCCATTTACCAATGTTTTTGGAAACAACAACTAGCGGGGATAACCATTGGCTATCTGAGATGGGTTAAATGAATCCTACATCCAACATTTTTTGTAATTCTTCCTTGACAATGTTTTTGAGAGCAGGGTTCATCCTCTGTTGAGGTTGTCTTACAAGGCAGAAATATTCTTTAATATAGATATGATGAGTACATAAATTAGCAGGGAACCCCTTCATTTCGATATAGTCCCAAGCAAAAGCTTCCTGATGATCTTGAAGGAATTTCAAAAGTTGTTTTTTCTGGGATTCAGACAAGTTTTGGTTGATATTGAGTGTTTTCCCTGGTTCAATCTCAATTGGAGTAGTATCATGGGATGAGGTTACAAGAATGTCTTCAATTTCATATTCTGGTTTAATATTTTCCTGTGTCTCATAGCTCATAGCAGTTTCTAGAATATTTCAAGTTGAATCAGAAACAGAACTAGAATCTTTAATGAAATTTTTGATGGCATCGTCCTCGGTTTCTGTTTTGACTTGAAGGGCCTGTCCAGTAGTGAGGACTAGTCTAATATATTCATTTTCAAGTTTAGGCTCTTCTACAAGTAGAGGTTTCTAACTGGGTAATGATTTTTCAGATGGCCTCGGTTCTGTAGGAGGATAAAGCTTAAGATTCTTTGTAATTGTCCCATTTGATATGATCATATGCCCAGATCGGCACCCTATGTAGGCATCTGCAGTTTCAAGCTAGGGTCTTCCTAGGATCAATGGGTGACCACCTATTGAAGATCGAGTCTGTAATATAAGGAGGTCCACAGGGTAATGCCATGAATCTACTGAAATGATCCCATCCTATAATTTCCCTACTGGTTTAATTATGGATCTTTCTGCAAGTTCCAGGATAGTACGGGTTGGTTTAATGTTTCCAAGTCCTAATGCATTCATTGTTTCAGTAGTGATAATTTTTATGGCAGCTCCCAAATATACCAGTACATTTGGGATTTCAACCCCATTAATCTGTACTATTAGAATCGGGTTCCCAAGATCTCTGTATTTTACAGGCATGATATTTCCTATTATGATATCGAATAGTCTGCCCATTAAATGAATAGTTAATGGATCCTTAGGTTTCCTCCCCAGTTTCTTAAAGCAGTATTCCTTCAGATTTTTTGTGTATATAGGTACATCCCTCATAGCTTGTAGCAGGGGTATTTTAACAAAGAGATTTTGCAGTTCCCTTAGGAAGTCAAATTCTGCTGAAGGGTTTGGTTTACTCAAGGTCAATGTTTCAGGATATGGATGAGAAGTTAAATGACCTTGATTAGGAACATATTGGGGAGGTATCTAATTTATTATGTTTTGGTCTGAATTCTCCCTCATTGTTCTTTGTTCTGGTTCTGTATCTTCACTGTCAAATTGTTCTATAATAATAGGTGAAGTAGGTGCATCTACTACCTAGACAGACCGTAGATTTATCTCATTGAGTCCCGCAGTAGAAATGTTGTAAGACGAAAGGTTCAGAGTGTCTGTTTGTTGGACCCCTTTATTGTTCGGATTCGCGTTGGGCTGGATAGGAAGCTGGGGTCTAATGGATGGGTTTCTTGGGGGTACATTGGAGAGCAACCGAAGTTTTTGTTGAGGCATGGACTAAGGAAACTATCCAGTAAGAGAGGGTCCACGCCAGGTCTGATTCCATGAAGGATTCAGACTGGCCTAGGAACCCATTGTTGCCAAGGGGGATACTGATATTGAGACCACATAGCTGAAAACGGTGCAGATTGGGGACCCATATTGAAAATTTTAAAATACTGAGATGGGTCCTGAAACATACTTGGATTCATAGCTGGTGGTCGATGTTGTCATGGCTTCTTCTGCCCCATGAAGTACAGCTGGTCTACCACGATTTCTTCACTTGCTCCTTTGAAAAATTATTTCAGCCCAGGCAAGGAAGGGCATGAACTGGTCACGTGAGACTGTTCACAGATCTCGCAAGCTTCCACCGTGTTCAATGGGAATTCCTTCAAAGGATGCTTATTTCTTCACTGTGGGAAGAATATGGCCACAGTTTTTTCCAACTCCATCTGCTTCTGTTTTGACTGCAGAGTGTCCATTTGGGTTGATAGTGTGCTCAGAATATTGGTCCTTATATTTTCTAGTATATTTCAAATTTCTACTTTTGTAACCCCTCCACCGGAAGTCTTTGATGACTGAATCCCCTGTCCATTCCTTGCAGCCCCCCGTGAACACTTAATACAATAATTACAGATAGTATCAAAGTCTTCTTTAGAAATATCCCCTTTTCCTATTATATTCAGAAGTTGCAGTGAGTCTTCCCTAAGTTCTCGGAGAAGAATGATATTCAGAATGTCCTTGTCCAGGTCACTATGTCCTGACCTATGCAATATGTATTTAATCGTTCTACACAGTCCTCCATGTTTTCATCCTCTTTCTGTGCAAATTTAAAGATTTCCTCCTTAATGTCACGGGATTTACAGTAATCTTGGTATTTCTCCAAGAATGCTTCTTTCATCCCTTCCCATGAGGTAATTGTACTCCCTCCTAAGCCCATGAACCATCTCAGGGTTGTCCCTTTTAGGGTAGCAGCAAATATCTTCAATTTCTAAGCATCAGAAATATATTCATATCGTCGACAAAAAATATCAAATTCAAAGAGGACCGTATCAAGGTCTTCAGAAGAAAGCCCATGGAAACTAGGCAAGGTTGTTAAAGGGATGGGTCTCATTGGTGCATCACCTATAAAATTTCCAATGGGAAAATCAATAGAGGAACTTACAGGTGCCATAAATACCCTCCAATACTCACTTGGAATTTCGACTGGTTCTGTAGCTGGTATTTGGAGTGATTTAACTGTAGGAGGTTACACCGTGCTCCCCTAGTCCCTTGCTGACTCAAAATATTTCAAGAATTCCTTTACCAAATCAGAGTTGTTTGATTCAGTTGCACGAATTTTTACAGCGCTACCTTGGTCTCGTGGGGATGAGTACCCTTTTAGAGGTTCTTCTTCCCAGTTAGAATTGCTCAGCTCTTATGATCCCCTACTTGCTATTTCTTCCCCTTATGCTGCTAATAAGGAAGTCTCCTCCACTAATACCCTGTTTATTAAGTCTTCTGTCGTAGAGATAACACCTTCTGGTACCGTGGATGGAACTAGTTGATCCACAAACTGCCCTTCAGACTTCCTCTGAACTCTAACCCTAACAGCAACACCGGATGATGCCTCAAATCTATATTTTTCAATAATTTCCTGAATGTATGTCTTCCTTCCTAGATCCTTTCCTTTCTTTCGCGGTCTTCCTCTGCCCCTCTTATTCAGATCCTTGTTCATAAAAATTGTGAAGAGGTTTCATCAGAGTAACAAAAATCGCTCAGGACCCAGAGCAGGACAAATAGCTTCCTCCCTGGGACGAGAGAGTAGGTTTATACGGACAATAAAAAGGAAACGGAAAATATAAGTTCAGGACCTGAAGTAGGGTAATCACATACCCTCCTCAGAATGAGAATTTGACCCAAAGAAAAGAAAATAAAAACAAAAAACTAGAAACTAGGCCTAGGACTTAGGGCAGGGTTACAAAATACCCTCCCCAAGATGAGGGATTAATTTTTAATGAAAAAAACATAACAAAGCAGAAATAAAAACAGCATGCTATGCTCAGGACTTGGAGCAGAGTAATAAATGCCCTCCCCAAGATGAGAGATAAATTCTATAGAAAAACAATAAAAAGCAGGAAGGAAAAACACAAAGCACTTATGCTCAGAATTCCCACCCCAAGATGATAGACTGACCCTTAGATCTATTGCAGATCCTGTTCTTGCACCTGTTAGCCTTCCTCGGCAATGGCACCAAAATTTTGGTATCCGGATATGAACATAATTCACCCCTTTTTCCACATAAATTATCAACCTGAGGGCATCAGTTATTTCAAGACTAACGACAAATTATATGTAGACACAAGCACATGACCTGCTGTAGATCACAGGTTTAAATCCATAACACACAAACCATTGTAAAAACAATTAAATAGACTGAAGAATTAAAATAAATTCACAACAATTAAGGATTAAATTGTAACAGCAGTAATGAAATCACACTAAAACATAAATAATGCAAGGAAAAGGAAAACGCAGCACCTGATCAAAAGAGTGGGCCCAACTCTCTGATCAGGGTTGTAGTAAACTCACGAATTACAGAAGAAACAACAAGATGTTGTACATTTGATTAATGAAAGAATATATTTGTTACAAGATCTATGTGTAAAATGTCTTAACCTCGATTCATAGCCCACAAGCCTCTTTATACGAATGTCCTGGAATCCTCGATTCCCCTCAGCAACCCCATAATCACAAAAGTACATTTTGTTACAACGAAAACCTAGTTGCCCAGAAGGAAATTGTAAAAAGGCATGAAATGGCGCTGATATAAACAGAGTCAATTACGTTGTAACAGAAAATGAGGATAGTGTTGGAGATGATGGGTTGTTCCTCGACTCACGGCTGCAATCTTTAGAAATATCGAAGTTAATATGTAAAAAGGTAAAACTTCCATGACAATTACTTCATTAATCAAATATCCCATGAAAGATAAGGAAAATGGTTTTACCTCATGCATTTAAGAATAATAATGGTACAAAGAGATAGAGAGATAAGGTAAACTGGGAGAGGAAAGTATACAAATCCGGTACCCAACACCCATCATGCCCATGTGGGTGTGGGGTCGTTGACCCAAGGGTGGTGTACCATTTATACCACTCATAGAGGTTATCCTATTTCTTCTCTATGCTATGAATCATATCGATGGTAGGAAGAACTAGAGGGATATAGGTAAAACGTTGTTCATAGTGATTTCCTTGGCATATTAGGCAAAATAGCCTAGATATGGGGGTCTCGTCATGCTCATTTTGTGGTCTAGAAGGGAACCAACATCGCAACACTGCTAAATCAAGGCAAGTGCATACCACATGATTGGGCATTTTTCATAATGTGCATGTTGGTCTTCTTTTTAGAGAGCGGTTGGGGGTGACTGGGGGTTCCCTGATTGGTCATTTTTCAACTGACATGAACATGATGGATCTACTCGTCACATCCTCTTAGGTTTTCGAACTGTTTATGGATTCCAAGTCCGTGTCATATTCTTGGGAGAGGCAGGCCATGGCTAAGCGCAAGCTAGCGAGGGCTCACCAGAATTGGGGGATATAGTGACAATCTTCCAGAAGGTGATTGTCAGCGCATAAAGGACATGTGAATTATTTTGCACACAATCCGATGTGGTAAACCCGTTCTATAGGATACCTTCTATGGATGAGTTCTAGGGTTGCGCATTCTTCGAGGAAGTGATCACGTTCATTGCACAACGTGCAATGTATAATGGGAGGGGGCATGACTGGGGGTCTTTCTGGTGCCCTCCATTCCTTGTGTAGGTACAGAATGACACAGGTTTCATCTCCTGTAGAATGGTTGGAGGGATCCTCTTGGTATGATCACTCGATGGCGTGAAGGGCGTCCCTATATTGAGGGATCTCTGGGAAATGATGAGTGTAGTGCCCATAATTGCTACATATGGCACATGTGTGATTGGTACGCAATGATTTTCCTTTACCTTTGGTGGTAGGTTCCTTTTTGCGAGAACACGACGTCACAATTTCTGACTCAGAGCCGAGGAGTGGTTTTAATTCATCTAGCTCTAGACAAATATGGGTAGGGTGACCTATTACGTCACATATGGCGCAAAATGGTGATTCCCTTTGTATGATAGGGGTCTCCATATTCTTTCCTCTCTTCTCAGTTTTCTTAGCCGCCACCATCGATTTTGTAGCGAGAATTTCCTTTGCAGGGATGGCTTCGACCATTTCTTGGATGGGTGGGTCCTCCTCGGGACAAAGGGGCTTTGACCCAATGATGGTGACATGTGTGCCTCATGTCCCTGAAGGGGGGATGGTGTTGGGGTTCCCATGTTTTGGCCAGATTTGCAAGACCAAAAGATGAGACAACATCAACACCACTTTGGGGCCCTAGGATCTAGCCCTCCTGGACCCGGAGAGGGATCTCTCCAAATAGAGCAAAGAATGATATATCTTTGGGACTCAAGATGAAATATTAGGCTAGTTATGAAGCACAAAAGGGGGGTTTTAAAAATGATTTGGTTGAAGGGTTGCTGGGTTGGTTAGGGGATCACGGACTGGGAAAGCAATGGGGAGAAAGGAAACATAATAGCAGGATATTTCATCAAAGAGGATAGGCCAAGGCAGTGCCATCCATTGGGATATGGAGTCATGAGAGGGAATTACTTGCATCCACTAGCCAAGGCTTCCAAAGGGAAAGTCATATACACTAAAGGATCTTTAGGCAGATGGTGGAATGGAACATTAAGGAGAGAAAGTGGAAGAAGGAAAGACAACCAACTTTCTGTCTATAGATCAGGTCAGAGGTCATTTAACTCCAGACCTGCTTGGACATACTCAAAGGCAGCTCTCAAAGAGACAAAGGGGCAGCTTATAGATTAGACCAGAGGTCATTTAACTCCAGGTCTGCTTTAGCAACTCCAAGGGAAAAACAGAGATAAGTTAGACAGAAGGGATCTTAAAAGGGCCAGCTGGTCACGCAAGGATCCTAGTGGAAAGGGCTAACACTTATCCCCAGTGTTCCCAAACCTTCCAGCTGAAACCCAGCAAGAACATCTAAGCAACGATTCAACCAATTCATACATTAGCCAGCAGGCAATAACATCCGTTGCGCTGGTTAAATCAACTGAAACCAGCTCTTAGATAGCACATAGAGCAGAAAACATAAAGGTAGGGAGAGCAGACAGCATAGGGCACCTAACAAGGGTGAATCCTATACCATTATTCTGATGCCTACCAGCAGAACATGAAACAATATGAAAATGTAATAAATAGAGTTAAGAAACACATCACCAATAGTAATAGACCAGGATCCTGTGAAAAGTGCTTTGATTAATTGATGCAACACCAGTCATGTACAATATGGCTCAATGGCTGTTACAGTCCAGAATTCTCCTCCCAGCCTATTACATACAACTACTCTGCTACTCCCTCCCACGACTGTTCTAATAGTCAGAATGAATCCCTCTAACAGTAGATGCCCAGCAAGGGAACAACAACATTTACATTATGTTCTCGGGGATATTTTATAGGAGAAGAGAGAAAACAGAGGTAGATGAACAATTAAATGAATCTCATCAAGACAGAATCGGCGGAAGTGTCCACGCCCATACTGCTTAATGGCTTTCTGCAGTGCTGTGTGTACTCTGTAGACTGTTTGGAGGCTCTGTCAGGCCGGAAATTGACCTCTGATGTTCATTTGGAGTCCTTCGGCTGTCTGGAACTCTGTGCTGCCACTCTGAATAAATGAACTGAATGGAAAACTGCAAGTCCCTCCATGCTTCTTTAATGCTTCTTGACTGTCTGAAATGAGTTTCAGTCAGTGTATTTAATTGTCTCAGGGCTCGAGAAGGCATGGAGGACATTGTGGGAAGGTATACTTCTGGAGGAAACGTCCTGCTATTAGGTGGCGCAGTTATGGTGTTGCTGGTGTGCTCCTTAGTCTTCAAACTGAACCTTAATCCTTTGAAAGCGGGGTTAACGTTTGATTTCATTAAAAACAGGCACCAACCCCCTTTGAATTCCTTCTGCTGACTTGCTGGCGATGTCGTAATTACCTCTCTGTGATGTCTGCATAACGAAATAATTTTGTTTAAAACCCGGGCAGTGGCAGCGGAGGAAATGCTGTGGAGGAAGTGGAAAGATGGTGGAGCAATGGAGAAACAGTGCAAATAGCGGAGAGGAGCGGAGCAATGAACGCATGGTGTAAAACCCAAATTTTAGCGTTGGGTCGAAATACAAAGGAAATGACGGAAAACAATGGGGCGGAGGCCATGGAGGTGGGACCCAGCAGAGGCGGAGGGCGATTAAACTTAAACCGTTAGATCTTAAACCCAACGGACGGTGGAGATGTAATCAGAGGCTTACAATCGGAGGACGGGAGGCAGGACTTGCAATTGCAATCGGAGGGGCGATGTGATTGAGCGCTGGCCGTCCGATCATGAAGCAGATGGACGGTCGGGATTTAAACGGGAGACAGTGGGAATGGGATGCGATTAGTGCCAGGTCGTCCGATCGGAGGGAGAATGGATGGCTGCCATCAAATCGGGAGACAGAGGAGAAGACTGCGATCGGAGGAAATGGGAGTGTGATGACCGTCGGATCGCGGGTTGAATGGATGGCGGAGATTTAATCGGGTGGAACGCGGAAAATCTTGCGATTGCGATCGGAGGTCGGGACGCGATTGAGCGCTGACTGTCTGATCCAACCAACATATCAACAGTGGGGACAGCGATCGGAGGGGTAGGTGCGATTAAGCGCTGACCGTTGGATCTGCGAGAGGACGGACGGTCGGAGGGTAGGGAGGATTGTGATGGGAGGAAATGGGAGTGCGATGGCCGTCGGATCTGCGGGAGGATGGACGGCCAGGATGAAATCGGAAGGCGGAGAGAAGGGGATGCGATCGCGATCGGAGCGCTGTTGCGATTAAGCGCCAACCGTCGGATCTGGAAGGGAACAGATGGCTACGATGCAATCGGGGAATCACCATCGGGGCAGCACAACTGGGGTTTGCGATTGCGATCGGACATGGGTTTGTGATTGAGCGCTGGCCGTTAGATCTGAAGGCCAGATCAACGGCTCAGAATGGATCGGAGGATCGCAATCGGAGGTCGGAGCAGGAGGCTTGCGATTAGCACCCACCCGTTAGATCGTCCATCGAACGAACGGACATGATTAAATCGGAGGATGAAGCTATCGGGGAGCGATGAGATCAATCTGCAGACAAGATGAGTGTTGCGACAGGACACTGGCTGATGGGATACGCCTCCGTCGTCGATCCTGGGGATCTGGATCAACTGCAGTAATCGCAGCGAGGGCTTAACGCTTTTCTTACAAAGGATCTTCACCGCCCGCTCCGATCGCTATAAGACCCGGGCCTTAAGCGCTTGGTCCCAGCGCCGAGTCATATGTGTGGAAGTGGTTAAGGGATTTGCGGTAAGGGGCTAGGCCTTATAATAAGGTCGGGAAGTGGGTTTTTAGCCCATTTTAATGGATTTTAGGGCTGGGGAAGGGGAACGATAGAGGGGAAAAGGGGGAAGAAAGCTAAACAAAGGGTAGGGGAAGAAATTAAAGGGGATTGGGGGAGTTGAGGGGGAGACTGGGAAACGGTGGACTTCCTGAGTCAATAAAAGAGAGGTTAAATGAGGGAAAATAAATGGGAAAGGGGCCTTTGGGCATTTCTTCACATAGCAGAGAGGCTTTATAAGGGGAATCTACAGGGGGATTTGATCAAAGGATTAAAGGCACATGAGGCTTCATGGATCTCAGAGCCATGGAAAAGCATTCGAAGACTCAAAAATGATTTAGCCCCCTATTTGCTTGTCAAAAAATTTATAGGGGGGCTAACAGTGGCTCCACATGGGGATGGCTTCTTCTTGAAGGAGTCAAGAATTTCAGAAATTGATCTCTTGGTGTAGGCCAGATGCCTGCTGCTTGAACCATCCTTTCTTCTTTGATCAGCTACCACAAACTATGAAGACAACATATCAACAGAAACAATTCTTCCAAACAACTACCTACCCACACTACAGTCCTAACATTTTCTTCTTGGGTGCATTTGGACTTGCAGACCCCTTTACATCATTAATATTTTACAGACAGGAAAAATAAACCTAATCTACTTCTACCCTTATTACTCCATGAGACTAGATTAGATTGTTGGTCTCATGTGTTTCTCTACCTACACTACTACCTGCTAGGATTAGACTGTCTAGCAGGTTTCTCTCTACATTCTAAGACAGAAAATGAAATAACTAACTACATGCTCATAGACTGAGCTTTATTGAGCTTTTCCTACCTACCCTACTCTAACTGGAATATTTACAATCTAGCTTACAAACATGGTATTCCAATGTAACCAGTCCATCAAGTGATCCCAAGACTGGTCCTTTTTGCTCAACTCCTTGAGCAGGCTGGATAGGCAGGGCAGCTCCCACTCTTTTTGTTCAGTAACAGCAGCCTTGAAAATTTTTCTTTCCGTCTACAGCATCTTTCTCAACAAGACCTTTGATCCTTCTTCATATGTTTGCAGGAAATGTGCATAAGGATCATGAAAAGATACCTGGCTATGAAGATCTGGAAAGTAGGCTTCAACCAGGATTTCCTCTTCTTCCACTCAATCAAGGACAAGGCTCTCTTGGGAAAGAGAATCTCCCTCATCCTCTTCATTTTTTGAACTTGAGGACTCATCATAGATTGGAGGTGAGTCCTCTTGGAGCTCCGATATGTTCTACTCTGATGTGCTGAGCTCTGTGAAAAGATCCATGTATTCTTGAGCAGGGGCTTGTTCCATTACTTCCTCCTTTCCAAGAGGAAACTCCTTGCTTTCATCATGCTCAAGAATCTCTTCTTTGCTTTCCTCCTCATCTTGTGAAAGGAAAGACTGTTGGCGTCCGATCTCATGACACTCATCACTAATGCTTTCATAACTTTCCCCATCAGTGTCATAGATAGGCGGACTTGACCAAGTCAACCATTCTGGGCGCACAACAAGTCTTTCTTCGTCCTCATCCACAGAGGAGCTTTCTGGTTCTGAATCGTCAAACTCAAGAGAGGAACGAAAAGGAGCATATGTTCTATAAAATATTTCGGAGGTGGACCGCCGGTTTAATATCCGATCAATCTCTTCTTCTGTCAAAAGAGGGGTTTCCCTCTCATCATGGCCAGAAGAGCAGCAGTCTTCATTCTCTTGTATTAGCTGACTCGGAGGCGTGATGTTTACTTGAGCCTCTTCTTCAACATCATACTCTGCCTCTTCTATGTAATCTCCTGTTTCCTCAAGGCAACTTTCCCTATCAGCCTTTGCTAATAGGTCCTGATATTCTCTGGTCAGCGTAACACAAGGCAAAGGCAAGCAACCAGGCAGTCCCTGATCACTTCCCTCCTCATCTTCTATAGATTCTTGAGCATCATACATGTCTTTCTAATCTTCTTGGTCTTGAGTTTGTTCTTGCTCTGAAGGAGACATGGGCTGTTCTAAATAATCATCATCTGTATTCATATTAGCCATGTACGTCTCCAGCACTTTACCAAACATTTCTGTTATTCTACATACTTTATTATACAAAGCATTATACTTTGCATCCCTGTCCATGTTTGGATCTGTATTTATCCAAAGAAGGCTACTGCTTCTTTTCAACCAGTTCAGAGTCTTTCACCAGTGGATTCATCAGGTCTTTGGATCATAGGGAGTGTGGAGTCGCCAGGTGGATGTATATGAATGTTTGAAGCAGGATGTTGTCCACCATTAGCAATGAAAAGCCAATCTAAAGGCAGAGTGGTCTATATCCCCAGCGGAGTCGCCATTATGTTGGTGACGACAATGGGAAATAGACCAAATGTTAGCAGTTCTTGACTCTCATATTCTCCCCAGTATGGTTGCCATTATGTTGGGGTTCCCATGTTTTGGCCAGATTGGCAAGACCAAAAGATGAGACAACATCAGAACCACTTTTGGGCCCTAGGATCTAGCTCCTCTGGACCCGAGAGGGACTTCTCCAAATGTAGAGCAAAGAATGATATACTGGGCTCAAGATGAAATATTAGGCTAGTTATGAAGCACAAAAGGGGGTTTAAAAATGTCATTGAAGGGTTGTCAAGCTAGTTAGGGGATCACGGATCAGGAAAGCAATGGGGAGAAAGGAAACAGAATAGCAGGATATTTCAGCAAAGATGATAGGCCAAGACAGTGCCATCCATTGGGCTATGGAGTCATGAAAGGGAATTACTTGCAACAACTAGCCAAGGCTTCCAAAGGGCAAGTCATCTACACTAAAGGATCTTTAGGCAGATGGTGGAATGGAACATTAAGGAGAGAAAGTGGAAGAAGGAAAGACAACCAACTTTCTGTCTATAGATCAGGTCAGAGGTCATTTAACTCCAGACCTGCTTGGACATACTCAAAGACAGCTCTCAAAGAGACAAAGGGGCATCTTATAGATCAGACCAGAGGTCATTTAACTCCAGGTCTGCTTTAGCAACTACAAGGGAAAAACAGAGATAAGTTAGACAGAAGGGATCTTAAAAGGGTTAGCTGGTCGCGCAAGGATCCTAGTGGACAGGGCTAACACTTATCCCCAGTGTTCCCAAACCTTCCAGCTGAAACCCAACAAGAAAATCTAAGCACCGATTCAACCAATTCATACATCAGCCAGCAGGCAATAACATCCACTGCGTTGGTTAAATCAACTGAAACTAGCTCTTAGATAGCACATAGACCAGAAAACATAAAGGTAGGGAGAGCAGACAGCATAGGGCACCTAACAAGGGTGAATCCTATACCATTATTCTGATGCCTACCAGCAGAACATGAAACAGTATGAAAATGTAATAAACAGAGTTAAGAAACACATCACCAATAGTAATAGACCAGGATCCTGTGAAAAGTGCTTTGATTAATTGATGCAACACCAGTCATGTACAATATGGCTCAATGGCTGTTACAGTCCAGACTTCTCCTCCCAGCCTATTACATACAACTACTCTGCTACTACCTCCCACGACTGTTCTAACAGTCAGAATGAATCCCTCTAACAGCAGATGCCCAGCAAGGCAACAACAACCTTTACATTATGTTCTCGGGGATCTTTTATAGGAGAAGAGAGAAAATAGAGGTAGATGAACAATTAAATGAATCTCATCAAGACAGAATCGACGGAAGTGTCCATGCCCATACTGCTTAATGGCTTTCTGCAGTGCTGTGTGTACTCTGTAGACTGTTTGGAGGCTCTGTTAGGCCAGAAATTGACCTCTGATGTTCATTTGGAGTCCTTCGGCTGTCTGGAACTCTGTGCTGCCACTCTGAACAAATGAACTGGATGGAAAATTGCAAGTCCCTCCATGCTTCTTTAATGTTGCCTGACTGTCTGAAATGAGTTTCAGTCAGTGTATTTAATTGTCTCAGGGCTCGAGAAGGCATGGAGGACGTTGTGGGAAGGTGTACTTCTGGAGGAAACGTCCTGCTCTTAGGTGGCGCAGTTACGGCGTTGCTGGTGCGCTCCTTAGTCTTCAAACTGAACCTTAATCCTTTGAAAGTGGGGTTAACGTTTGATTTCATTAAAAACAGGCACCAACCCCCTTTGAATTCCTTCTGCTGACTTGCTGGCGATGCCGGAATTACCTCTCTGTGATGTCTACATAACGAAATAATTCTGTTTAAAACCCGGGCAGTGGCAGTGGAGGAAATGCTGTGGAGGCGGTGGAAAGATGGTGGAGCGATGGAGAAACAGTGAAAATAGCAGAGAGGAGCGGAGCAATGAACGCACGGTGTAAAACCCAAATTTTAGCGTTGGGTCGAAATGCAAATGAAATGACGGAAAACAATGGGGCGGAGGCCATGGAGGTGGGACCCAGCGGAGGCGGAGGGAAATTAAACTAAAACCGTTAGATCTTAAACCCAACGGACGGTGGAGATGTAATCGGAGGCTTACAATCGGAGGACGAGAGGCAGGACTTGCGATTGCGATCGGAGGGGCGATGCGATTGAGCGCAGGCCGTCCGATCATGAAACAGATGGACGGTTAGGATTTAAACGGGAGACAGCGGGAAGGGGATGTGATTAGTGCCAGGCCATCGGATCGGCAGAAGAATGGACGGCTGCAATCAAATCGGGAGACAGAGGAAAAGACTGCGATCGGAAGAAATGGGAGTGTGATGACCGTCGGATTGCGGGTTGAATGGACGACGGAGATTTAATCGGGGGGAACGCAGAAAGACTTGCGATTGCGATCGGAGGTCAGGACGCGATTGAGCGTTGACCGTCCGATCCAACCAACAGATCAATGGTGGGGACAACGATCAAAGGGGCAGGTGCGATTAAGCGCTGACCGTTGGATCTGCGGGAGGACGGACGGTTGGGATTAAATCGGGCGGAGGGTAGGGAGGCTTGTCATGGGAGGAAATGGGAGTGCGATGGTCGTCGGATCTGCGAGAGGATGGATGGCCAGGATGAAATCGGAAGGCGGAGAGAAGGGGATGCGATCGCGATTGAAGCGCTGTTGCGATTAAGCACCAACCGTTGGATCTGGAAGGAAACGGACGGCTACGATGCAATTGGGGAATCACCATCGGGGCAGCACAACTGGGGTTTGCGATTGCGATCGGACATGGGTTTGTGGTTGAGCGTTGGCCGTTAGATCTAAAGGCCAGATCAACGGCTCAGAATGGATCGGAGGATCGGAATCGGAGGTTGGAGCAGGAGGCTTGTGATTAGCGCCCAGCCGTTAGATCATGCATCGAACGAACGGATGGGATTAAATCGGAGGATGAAGCGATTGAGGAGCGATGCGATCAATCGGGGGTGACAGCATGAGTGTTGCGATTGCGATTGACGAGGGGCTTGCGATTAGCGCTCCGTTGTCGATCTGGGGATCGGATCAACGGTGCAGAACAGAGCTGAGGGCTTAACGCTTTTACAGAGGATTTTCTCACCCGCCCGGCTTCCGATTGCGATAAGCGCCGGGGACTTAAGAACTTGGTCCATACGCCTGGGCACATGTGGGGAAGTGGTTAGAAGGGGCTGGAGGAAAGGGGCCAGGCCTTATAATAAGGTCGGAAAGTGGGTTTTTAGCCCCTTTTAATGGATTTTGAAGGTGAAGGAGGGGAACGATAGAGGGAAAAAGGGGGAAAAAGGCTAAACAAAGGGTAGGGGAAGAAATTAAAGGGGATTTTGGGGGGATTTGAGGGGTAATTGGGGAAATATAAGAGGAGAAAAGGGGGAATAAAAAGAGGTTAAATGAGGGAAAAATAAAGGGGAAAGGAGGCCTTTGGGCATTTCTTCACATAGCAGAGAGGCTTTATAAGGAGAATCAACAAGGGGGATTTGATCAAAGGATAAAAGACACATAGAGGCTTCAAGGAGACTGTGTTTTTAGGGGAAAAACATTCCTTGAAGACTCAACAACAATTTAGCCCCCTATTTTCTTGTCAAAAATTTCACAGGGGGGCTAACAGTGGCTCCACATGGGGATGGTTTCTTCTTGAAGGAGCCAAGAAACCAGAAGATGATCTCTTGGTGTAGGCCAGATGCCTGCTGCTTGAACCATCCATCTCTTTCTTTGATCTACTGCCACAAACTAAGAAGACAACATATCAGCAGTAAAATTCTCCCACACAACTACCTACCCACACTATAGTTCTAACATTTTTTCTTCTTGGGTGCATTTGGACTTGCAGACCCTTTACATCATTAACTTTTACAAACAGAAAAAATAAACCTAATCTACTTCTACCCTTATTACTCCATGAAACCAGCATAGACTGTTGGTCTCATATGCTTCTCTACCTACACTACTACCTGCTAGGATTAGACTGTCTAGCAGGTTTCTTCTCTACCATCTAAGACAGAAATTTAAAGAACTAATCTACTTGCTCATAGACTGAGCTTTATTGAGCTTCCTACCTACCCTACTCTAACTGGAATATTTACAATCTAACTTACAAAAATGGTCTTCCAATGTAACCAGTCCATCAAGTGATCCCATGGCTGGTCCTTCTTGCTCAACTCCTTGAGCATGCTGGATAGGCAGGGCAGCTCCCACTCTTTTTGTTCAAAAACAACAGCTTTGAAAAAATTTCTTCCTGTCTGCATCATGCTGCTCAAAAAGACCTTTGATCCTTCTTCAAATGTATGCAGGAAATATGCATAAGGATCATGAAAAGATACCTGGCTGCAAATGTCTAGCAGGCTGGCTTCAACCAGGATCTCTTCTTCTTCCACTGGATCAAGAAGAAGACTCTAGAGAGAGAGAGAATCTCCCTCATCTTCTGAACTGGAGGACTCATCGTATCTTGGGGTTGAGTCCTCTCGGAGCTCCGATATGTTCTTCTCTGAGGTGCAGGGCTCCGTGAAAAGATCCATGTGTTCTTGAGCAGGGGTGTATTCCTTTGCTTCCTCTTCTTCAAGAGTAAGCTCCTTGCTTTCATCGTGCTCAAGAACCTCTTCTTTGCTTTCCTCCTCATCTTATGAAAGGAAAGACTGCTGGCATCCGATCTCATGACACTCTTCACTGATGCTTTCATAACTTTCCCCATCAGTGTCATAGATAGGTGGACCTGACCAAGTCCACCGTTCTGAGCGCACGAAAAGTCTTTCTTCCTCCTGATCCACAGAGGAGTCTTCTGAATCTGGATCATCAAACTCATAAAATGGCTGAGCAGGAGCTTGTGTTCTATAGAAGGCCTCAGAGGTGGACTGCTGATTTAATATCTGTTCAAACTCCTCTTCTGTCAAAAGAGGGGTTTCCCTCTCGTCATGGACAGAAGAGCAGCAATCCTCTTCCTCTTGTGTAGGCTGATTTGGAGGCTGGATGTTTCTTTGAGCCTCTTCTTCCACATCAGGCTCTGCCTCTTCTATGTAAACTCCTATTTCCTCAAGGCAGCTTCCCCTATCAGCTTTTGCTAATAGGTCCTGAGATTCTTTGGTCAGCGTAACACAAGGCGTAGGTAAGCAATCAGGAAATTCCTGATCACTTTCTTCTTCATCTTCTACAGATTCTTGAGCATCATATAGGTCCTGCTCATCTTCTAGATCTTGAGTTTGTTCTTGTTCTGAAGGAGACATGGGCTGTTCAAAATAATCATCATCTGCATTCATATTAGCCATGTACGTCTCCAGCATTTCACCAAGCACTTCTGTTATTCTGCATACTTTATTATACAAAGCATTATACTTTGCATCCCTGTCCATGCTTGGATTCACGCTTATGAAAAGAAGGCTACTGCCTCTTCTCAACCAGTTCAGTGTCCTTCACCAGTGGAGTCATTTGGTCTTTGGATCATAGGGAGTGTGGAGTCGCCAAGTGGATGAATATGACTGTTTGGAGCTGGATGCTATCCACCATCAACAATGAAAATCCAATCTAGATGCAAAGCAGTTCTTAACTCTCAGATTTTCCCCAGTATGGTCGCCATTATGTTGGTGATGACAATGGGAAATAGACCAACTATCAGCGGTTCTTGACTCTCAGATTCGTCCCCAGTATGGTCGCCATTATGTTGGGGTTCCCATGTTTTGGCCAGATTGGCAAGACCAAAAGATGAGACAACATCAGAACCACTTTGGGGCCCTAGGATCTAGCCCTCCTGGACCCAGAGAGGGATCTCTCCAAATAGAGCAAAGAATGATATATCTTTGGGGCTCAAGATGAAATATTAGGCTAGTTATGAAGCACAAAAGGGGGGTTTTAAAAATGATTTGGTTGAAGGGTTGCTGGGTTGGTTAGGGGATCATGGACTGGGAAAGCAATGGGGAGAAAGGAAACAGAATAGCAGGATATTTCATCAAAGAGGATAGGCCAAGGCAGTGCCATCCATTGGGCTATGGAGTCATGAGAGGGAATTACTTGCATCCACTAGCCAAGGCTTCCAAAGGGCAAGTCATCTACACTAAAGGATCTTTAGGCAGATGGTGGAATGGAACATTAAGGAGAGAAAGTGGAAGAAGGAAAGACAACCAACTTTCTGTCTATAGATCAGGTCAGAGGTCATTTAACTCCAGACCTGCTTGGACATACTCAAAGGCAGCTCTCAAAGAGACAAAGGGGCAGCTTATAGATCAGACCAGAGGTCATTTAACTCCAGGTCTGCTTTAGCAACTCCAAGGGGAAAACAGAGACAAGATCAACAAAGGGATCTTAGAAAGGCGAGCTGGTCACGCAAGGATCCTAGTGGACAGGGCTAACACTTATCCCCAATGTTCCCAAACCTTCCAGCTCAAACCCAACAAGAACATCAAAGAACTAATTCAACCAATTCATACATCAGATAGTAGGCAATAACATCCACTACACTGGTTAAATTGACTGAAATCAATTCTCAGATAACACATTTAGCAGAAAACATTGAAGGCAAGGAGAGCAGACAACATAGGGCACCTAACAAGGGTGAATCCTATACCATTATTCTGATGCAAGCCCAGAAGAACAATGAAACAATGTGAAAATGTAATAAACAGAGTAAGAAACACATCACCAATAGTAATAGACCAGGATCCTGTGAAATGTGCTTTGATTAATTGATGCAAAACCAGTCATGTACAATAAGGCTCAATGGCTGTTACAGTCCAGACTTCTCCTCCCAGCCTATTACATACAACTACTCTGCTACTCTCTCCCAAGACTGTTCTAACAGTCGAATGAATCCCTCTAACAGAAAACTACGCAGCAACTGAACAAAAACCTTTACATTATGTTCTCGGGGATCTTTTATAGGAGAAGAGAGAAAACAGAGGTAGATGAACAATTAAATGAATCTCATCAAGACAGAATCGGCGGAAGTGTCCACGCCCATACTGCTTAATGGCTTTCTGCAGTGCTGTGTGTACTCTGTAGACTGTTTGGAGGCTCTGTCAGGCCGGAAATTGACCTGTGATGTTCATTTGGAGTCCTTCGGCTGTCTGGAACTCTGTGCTACCACTCTGAATAAATGAACTGAATGGAAAACTGCAAGTCCCTCCATGCTTCTTTAATGCTGCCTAACTGTCTGAAATGAGTTTCAGTCAGTGTATTTAATTGTCTCAGGGCTCGAGAAGGCATGGAGGATGCTGTGGGAAGGTGTACTTCTGGAGGAAACGTCCTGATGTTAGGTGGCGCAGTTATGGCATTGCTGGTGCGCTCCTTAGTCTTCAAACTGAACCTTAATCCTTTGAAAGTGGGGTTAACGTTTGATTTCATTAAAAACAGGCACCAACCCCTTTTGAATTCCTTCTGCTGTCTTGCTGGCGATGCCGGAATTACCTCTGTGTGATGTCTGCATAACGAAATAATTCTGTTTAAAACCCGGGCAGTGGCGGCGGAGGAAATGCTGTGGAGGTGGTGGAAAGATGGTGGAGTGATGGAGAAATAGTGCAAATAGCGGAGAGGAGCGAAGCAATGAACGCACGGTGTAAAACCCAAATTTTAGCGTTGGGTCGAAATACAAAGGAAATGACGGAAAACAATGGGTCGGAGGCCATGGAGGTGGGACCCAGCAGAGGCGCAGAGCGATTAAACTAAAACCGTTAGATCTTAAACCCAACGGATGGTGGAGATGTAATCGGAGGCTTACAATCGGAGGACGGGAGGCAGGACTTGCGATTGCGATCGGAGGGGCGATGTGATTGAGCGCTGGCCGTCCGATCATGAAGCAGATGGACGGTCAGGATTTAAACGGGAGACAACGGGAAGGGGATGCGATTAGCGCCAGGCCGTCCGATTAGCGGGAGAATGGACGGCTGCGATAAAATCGGGAGACAGAGGAAAAGACTGCGATCGGAGGAAATGGGAGTGCGATGACCGTCAGATCACGGGTTGAATGGACGGCGGAGATTTAATCGGGGGGAATGCGGAAAGACTTGCGATTGCGATCGGAGGTCGGGACGTGATTGAGCGCTGACCGTCCGATCCAACCAACAGATCAACAGTGGGGACAACGATCGGAGGGGCAGGTGCGATTAAGCGCTGACCGTTGGATCTGCGGGAGGACGAACGGTCGGGATTAAATCGGGCGGAGGGTAGGGAGGCTTGTGATGGGAGGAAATGGGAGTGCGATGGCCGTCGGATCTGCGGGAGGATGGACAGCCAAGATGAAATCGGAAGGCGGAGAGAAGGGGATGCGATCGCGATCGGAGCACTGTTGTGATTAAGCGCCAACCGTCGGATCTGGAAGGGAACAAACGGCTACGATGCAATCGGGGAATCACCATCGGGGCAGCACAACTGGGGTTTGCGATTGCGATTTTGTGATTGAGCGCTGGCCATTAGATCTGAAGGCCAGATCAACGGCTCAGAATGGATCGGAGGATTGCAATCGGAGGTCAGAGCAGGAGGCTTGCGATTAGCGCCCAGCCATTAGATCGTGCATCGAACGAACGGACGAGATTAAATCGGAGGATGAAGTGATCGGGGAGCGATGCGATCAATCAGGGCTGACAGCATGAGTGTTGCGATTGCGATTGACGGGGGGCTTGCGATTAGTGCTCCACCGTCGATCTGGGGATCGGATCAACGGTGCAGAACAGAGCGGAGGGCTTAACGCTTTTACAAAGGATTTTCTCACCCGCCCGGCTTCCGATTGTGATAAGCGCCGGGGACTTAAGCACTTGGTCCTGGCGCCTGGGCACATGTGGGGAAGTGGTTAGAAGGGGCTGGAGGAAAGGGGCCAGGCCTTATAATAAGGTCGGAAAGTGGGTTTTTAGCCCCTTTTAATGGATTTTGAAGGTGAAGGAGGGGAACGATAGAGGGAAAAAGGGGGAAAAAGGCTAAACAAAGGGTAGGGGAATAAATTAAAGGGGATTTTGGGGGGATTTGAGGGGTAATTGGGGAAATAGAAGGGGAGAAAAGGGGGAATAAAAAGAGGTTAAATGAGGGAAAAATAAAGGGGAAAGGAGGCCTTTGGGCATTTCTTCACATAGCAGAGATGCTTTATAAGGGGAATCAGCAGGGGGGATTTGATCAAAGGATAAAAGGCACATAGAGGCTTCAAGGAGAATGTGTTTTCAGGGGAAAAGCATTCCTTGAAGACTCAACAACAATTTAGCCCCCTATTTGCTTGTCAAAAATTTCATAGGGGGGCTAACAGATGGGATACCAAATGGGTAGAGCAAATGATATGTTTGGTAACACCACTATTGCAAAAACCTGCTGGGAGACGAAACCAGTTGGGGGGTATGGGAAAGGAGTTTGGGAAGCATTGTAGGCTAGAGAGGCTGCCATGGCCATGGACTCAGTGTCATTACTGCTTGTGTCTATGTCTTGAGTAGCTTCAGCACTTGATGTGGACATCATGCACACCGGAGCTCCTGTGACATCAGGTGACGTCTCAGGTATAATGGCCCATGGGGGAATCTCCTAGGAATGATCCTAGGACAGACGATGGTTTAAACTGGCCAAGGCCATATTCTTGGTACTGTGCAAGCATATTCGAGGATGTATCTACATAGGGTAGAATTACATCAGTGTTTGTTAGGGGTCGTTGCTCACTATACATCAGCTGTGTTAGCCATCAGTATTTTTTACATGTTAGTGATGAGTATATCTACAGCTGAGTTTTCTAGAAACTGATTTCCTTATGTCAATATGTCATCCAGAAAACCCTCCTAAAACTTTTTTCACCTTTCTACCTTTCCAGTTCGCCCATGTCGAATATCAAAACCTCATATCACAATCCTATCCAGCTTCAGCCTTATTGACCTGCCCATCAGCTTTAAGAAGCAAATCCACATCTGTTCAAAAAGTCTCCCCTATGTTAGGAAGTGGCGTTTTAGGACATTTCACCTTTGGCAATCCTCAAAAAGCCAAAAGCCCCCATCTGCAAAAGACCTGCCATGACTAATCCCTTACTTTGCAAATGAAATTGATAAGCAGCCTTAAGTCGCGCCACTCATATCCCCTAGATCTCAGCACTGCACAAAATCCAATCTCAAGCTGACTATTAGTTTTTTCACAGTGTTCTATGGTTCTACAAAGGCAGGATAAATATTTCATCTCATGGAGTAAATGTTTGAGTTTACAGTTAGAGGAACAGCTGCTTCTAAGTGTAACTTGAGCCTTTAAATATGTCTGCAAAACAGAAGGCTACTCATCTGAACTTTACAGCTCTTTCCAGCATGAAAAATCACAATAAGAAAGGGACACCACTGTCTCAGCAAACTGGTAAATTTCAAGGCCCAGAACCTCCTTCATTTACAAGTAGAGGGTTAGGGCGCCTCCTTCATCCATACAGAGTATGAAAGCCGTTGCTGACTGTATGTTGCAAAAGTCCAGGTTTGCCTTTACTGAAACAATGAAACAATATCTTCAGGTCTCATGAATGTAATCGATGATCATAACAGGAATGGAGCTTGAAATATGCTAGCTCAGAAGAAAGGAGAGTCTGATTTGATAAAAGAGATCATCTGAAACTTTCAAGTCAGGTGAATTGTTGAAACTTTAGAAGGCCTGTCATCAGTAAACATTCCAAAGCATAAGTACCCTGTCTATCCACAGGATCAAATAGAACAGATGATAACAAATGCCATTACACAGGCAGAAAGAAAGCCCTTGGTTTCTCAAAAAAGCACTGACCTTGATAGTCACAAAGAGTTTTTTGTCAAGTAACAGGTCATGAGATGAACAAGCCAAATGATAAACATCTCAGTCACCTCTAGAGCAGCACAAATAAACAGTGTCACTGTGGCTAAGGTTTCTTCTAAAAACACAGTGAGGCTTGCAAGTAAAGATGCTAAGATTGGTGTTTTTCAAATGGTTTACTTACTACCACATTCAGAGAAAGGCTGTGTCAAACATAGTGGTCAAAAAGTCTCCGGGATATCTACCTGATGAAGAGCCTCCTCCATATATGAGCAGATGGCCAAAGCTACTGCAGGTTGCTGAAACTGATTGATACAAGAAAGCAGTGGAAGGATACCAAAAAGGAATAAAGGTCATTACACAGATGAATTTTATGCTGATAATGCAAAGGTATTGGTACTCCTATTTCAAAGAACTAGCTGACAGAATATACCTATAGTAGGAAAGAGACACTATTGAATATATGTGTGCCACTGATACCAAAAAGAAGACTTTCTCCTTGAGAAAAAGGTCAAGCAACAAAACAATATCATATACCAAAGGTCCAAAGAGGCGCCTTGAAATGTGGTGCTTACAAATTTCAAATGTTTTTGGTGCATTATGAATAGCCCTTCCTTGCTAACAATCACCAAGAGAGGGAAACAGTGAACATAGTTCAGTCATGAAATGGTTCTATTGACAAAAAAGGGTTTAACACACTGATCAGAACAAAATAAGGACTGTGTATCAAAAAGCCCTTTTTTCATATTCTACAAGCTTGTCTTTTCAGATGGGGAGGCAAATGGGTATATGATCTTATGATTAGGCAGAAGGAATTTGTTTTGATGAATTATCACTGTTTATATGTCTTATAACAAACACACTTGTTATCATTCCAGAGGGCAGATGTAGCACAGAACTGCATGAAAAAGGGACCTGCAGACAAGACCTTTTAAAAATTTGTCACCAAGAAGATTTCCCCTTTAAAGTTATTATTCACTGTGTTCCAAAGGTCTTTCAGCCTGTGATCATTGTTGGATAGTTTAAAAGGAAGAAAGCACAACCTTTATTTTGAGGGAAAAAAGAGTACTGTATACTACACCTACAAACAGAGATTTGAAAACCCACTATAGGTAAAAAATGAAGGAGTTGTCAAAGCAAAATGACAAATCACCTGTGTTATTGAAACACCGTAGCAGAAGTGGTGGAGTTGGTCGACTTAAATTGATCAAAGTTCAGAGCTCGGGGTCAGAATCAAAGGGCGGTATATATATGTTCAAATAAAAAACCCACTGTTTGAAAAAACAAACAGAGTTAAAAATCAATGTTAATTCCGAAAGGGTAAGTGACCGTTGGAGAGTTATGGTGATATAGTATCAAAGGGTAATTATGGTGTAAATTTTTCATTTTCAAAAATCTGAAGAAGAGCCCACGCCTCTCCACCACCGAGACAAAGAGAATCTGGTCGGAAATTCACGGGTTTGCCCTAGAAAAAGCAGCGCGACGTGCCTGGGATTTGGCGCGACGTGCCTGGGCAGAAAAATACACGGGGCCCCTTCGTCGGCGCGACGTGCCTGTAGGTTGGCGCGACGTGCCTGTACAAGGCCGCCCGACCACACGACAGGCCGACCCGACAAGCTTTTCCTGCGCGACGGGTTTTCTCCAAAGGTTGCCGCGCAGCTATCCAGAGTGTCCAGTGCTTCTTTCATCCTTTCAAGCGGGCATCCATCAAAATTTGAGGTATTTTTATGAACTCCCCATCAATTGCAAGGTGTTGATAAATGACAAGAATGTTTGAAAGCCCCGGACCTTGCCATTATTGTTAAAAACAAAAGCAGTTTTTCCTACACAGTGAGATGAGGTAATTGCATTGTGAATATACGGGGTTTTATGGTTAGGAACCAGTTTGTGTCGTTTTCAAATCATGTATTGATTGACATCAGAGATTTCAAGAACAAAGTGACTGTTGCCATTATCTCACAAGCACACCTTTGTAGCAAACTGCCCCCCTGTTTCACGGTATTTTGTCACTACTGTAAAAAGTCATTGACAGAGAGATTCTAAGGGTGAATAGGGCCATTTTTCTAAGAGCAGAGATTTTTGATGGTTGAACTCTAACATCAGAGACAGGAGCATAGATGTATTGATAGACCTTTTGAACCACAAGCAAGGGTGTGTTTCCTAAAAAGCATAGTGCACTAATATGTCACCTAGCATAGTTCTGCTTTTCTTTCACTGAATGGTGTCATTTTGAAGAGCCGTTGTTGTGATATATTTCGAGGGGAAGGTCATTTCTGAAGAACAGGGTTACCAAAACACTTATCACAACAAGCCCTTTCTAGAGATCTGCCCCTATTTCACTATATTTCACTACTGTAAGTTTGTTAACAGAGAGCTTCCAAAGATGACAG